>JAEIFI010000357.1:5972500-6150000 GCA_018901815.1 Zaprionus lachaisei
ATGTCTATCGAATTCAAACATAGAAGAAAGACAATTTCCAATGTTCTTGTTCTATCATATCAGAGTAACATATAGTAAGTTCTCTTTTCTAAAATCATCAGCTTTTTTTAAATGGTAACAAATATCTAGAAGATATAAGATATTCATAGAATATGTGTACATATATTACTTACAGTTGACAGAACGTTCGATATGTGATTTGAGATACATCACAAATACAATTGCAAAATGCCAAAAAGTACTCATAATTCTAGGCACATGTCCCCCGCTATATTATGGAGCCCATATCATTGCTTTCATTGATACAACAAAGCGACAACAACAACAACAACAAAGCGACAACAACAACATCGACGACAAATTGTAAAGTTTCATTGAACTTCTGTTTAAGAGATATTTCGCTTGAATGTTTCGGCCAAACGAAGACTATCTTTAGATTCCGTTTGTCGCCTCACTGCTCTCTCATAGTGTGTGTGCTGGTGTGTGTGTGTGTGTAAATCACAAGTGCACAACATGTCAAAATAATAAACGAAAATAACTTGTCACTTCTTGGCCGGGCGCAGAGTGAAAGAGCGACAGTTAGGACAGCTCAGACAAATGGACAGATAGATGTATAGATAGAAGAGGGCGGGCCGGGCGGAACCTGTGTATGTCTGCGTATGTGTGCCGTCCCAGCATGATGTCCATATGTCATTGCTCCCGGTATTTAATGTCTGTGTGTGTGTGCGAGAGTGTGTTGTGTGTGGCGCTTGTAAATTTGTAGTCTACATTTGATTTTTGTTTATCTGCCTTGTTTGTTGTTCTTGTTGTTGCTGTTGTTGCTCTTGTTGTTGCTGTTGTTGTTACTGTTGTTGTTGCTGCGTGCGTGCGTGTGCTTGTGCTTGTGCTTGTGCATTTGATTGACGCGTGTAAATTGACACCAAAAATTAGATAGAATTCAATGTCTATCTGTATCTCTCGGAGATACAGCGGCAACAGCTCGACGACGGACGGCCAGTCGAAAATTCCACTTGTTTGCCCCTGCCTCGAATTACAATTCTCGGAAACTTTATTATCATCAATATACCCAGTAATGGCTCAAGTTAATATGGTATACTTTTCATCAGTCATAAAAGTGATTAAACGGATCAATTCCTTAATCAATGTTTGTATATATTATATATAGTTCGAATTTACTCTAATTATTTATAATATTTCATAAACAAGAGAGAATATTGAGTTTCTTGGCCGTAAATATATCGAATGTGTATCAATATATAATATATAATAGATAATTCAAATATATATATATATAAAATATATTTCTATATAAATATATATATATATATATATATATATATGAATATATCGAATATACATCAATATCAATATATATTAAATATATTAATGTATATTCATTGTATTGCTGAATATACATTAATATATCAAATATCTACTATCATTCTATCAAGGTGTACTATCAATATATCAAATATATCGAATTTTCAAAGCCAAGTACAGGGTATTCCTGCATCACACTGCACTCGATTCTTAAACTTGACTTGTTGTTTTTCCGCTCTTTTCATAATTATCATTATTACGATAGAGCTGACGAATCAACGGTTCTTTTGTAATCGACTTACATTAGCGGTCACTTTTTGGGTTCAACTGAGCACATCTCTCTGTCTCTCACTCTCTCTCTCTCTCTGCCTCTTTCTTCCAGCTGGTTTTCACTGCAGTCAAAACTTTAATGATCTTTTCATTTTGCTGCAGCTTCTGTAATTCTGTGCGGTGTCTTTTTTTTCGTTTTTAAAGAACTTTTAATTGGATTTACCTATTAAGCGTCTAGCGCCGCGCAACCCGCGCACAATTGATGAAAATTGTTAAGCTCTGCTCTAATTGCTTTCGGCTACCTCCGTTGAGAGGGGGCTGCCTCGGCTAGGCATAGCTAATTAGGCGTAATTAAGTACAGCACAATGTTGTTTTTGTTGAACCTAAAAGCCTTGCCGCAAGTACAAAAGTCTGACAAGCCAAAAAAAAAAACAAGAAAGAAGGAGAGAGAGAACGAATCGAAATAATTCCCAAGTGGAATGCAAAGGGAATATATCAAGAAAATCAAATATTTATTGCAAAACGAGAACAGCTTCTATGCATGTTATATATTCTTGTTCAGTAACAAAATAGAAGTTGATTTGGTTTTGAAAAAGAACAATAAATGCATAACAACTGTCGCTTGTGATGCGCCCCACTTAACCAACATAAGAATAAACCATAGTATATATATATATTCTTGTTCCATAAGCAAATCAGTCTTCTTCAAAAGTTATCTATCTCAAATCTCTTAGTTTTTATAATTTGCATCCAATCAAAGGGGTCGCAAAAGAAAAAATATATCCTGTTTGTATATTCCTGTTCTATATGAATAATCAACCTGATTTAATCATTGGTATTCTTTGCAGGGTATCTGCCTGATCTGCCCATCTTAGCTAGTAAAGTTTGCAGCAAATTCGGATCAGAATTAATCCTTCATTTGCAAATTATGCTTATTGTTTGCGTGACAAGCCAATCGAAGTGGGAAGTACTGGCACAATATTTTTCTAATTGCGCTTTCCAAGTACATCACACACACACACGCGTATCTAGTGTGCAAGTACTATAAATATACTATATACCATACTGCTGTACTTCTGTCTATTTCAACATATCTAATATATATAGCATATATATATATACTATATACATATGTATATGATTTGGTGTGTGGTTGTCTTCAGGCGCTTCTGTCGGTCCGATGGGGCGTATACGTGTTATTTATTGGTTCCGGATAAATACATTGCTCGACTTGGCGGCTACTTAATTTCTGTAATTGCCGTGCACTCCAAATGACGCCAACGGCGTCCCAGAGCACAGTCAGCCCAACCCCGAACAGAGCAGCCCACGACGGTGCCAGACGGTTGTTCGCGATCCACTTTCTGTGCCGTTTTATTTCCCTCCCTCTCTCTGTCACTCTCTCTCTCTCTCTCTGATGCTCTTGTCTCTTCTTGCTTGGTTCAAGTCGTCGTCGGCATCTCGTCATCAGTGTCAGAGCTAGTGACAGTCATGAGTGATACACACACACACAAGGCAGAGCAAGAGTGAGAGAGACGAAGAAGAGAAGCGAGAAAAGTCATCGAAAGCTGTCACTGACTGTCAACTGTTGACAGCAGCGGCAGAGGAAAAGAAAGAGAAAGAGAAGGAGATAAAGAAGAAGCAGGCGAAACACCCACTTTTGAGTATAAGCTAGGGTATACATATGTACATGTACATACATGCGATTTATCTACTTTAGTTCAATATGGCTATACCAAACTTTATTTAAGATACTATACCATTTTATTTCTTATTCCTGAGGAATATTTATGTATTGGGAATGTAATTTAATTTAATTTAATTTGTATAATACTTTATAATTGTTTATCAATATCTTTATAGTCGATACATTTACTTATGTATTATATACATTATACATTTACTTATGTATTATATACATTATACATTACTTATGTATTATATACATGTATCTACTCCGCAAAAACTCTTTATTTATAGCTCCAAATATCACTATATTTCCTATATCTTTGTATTTCCTTTATGACCTATATCTCTATATCTATGTATCACCTACATATAACAAATATATAGAGCTATAGGTTATATAGGCGTTACAAAGATATAGAGATATAGGTTAAATAGGAGATACAAAGACCTAAGAAACAAAAACCTATATCACTAAATCTTGATATCTCATATTTAACCTATATCTTTATATCTTTCTATCTCCTGTTTGACCAATGTCTCGATATCTTTGTAACTCCTATATGACCTATATCACTAAATTTGATACCTCCAATATAACCTATATGGCTTTGTCTTTGTATCTCTTATATAACCTTTGTCCCTATATCTTTGTATCTCCTATATGACCTATATTTCTATATCTCCTATATAACCTATATCTCTATGTCTTTATATCTCTTATATAAACTATATCTCTATACCTTATATATTGTATTTCCTATATCTCTCTATATCTCTGTATCTCCTATATAACTTATATTACATATATTTCTCTATTTATTTATCTTCTATATCTCTATATCTCTCTATCATATACATATATCTCCCATATCTCTACATCTCCTACATATTCTCTATCTCTATCTCGTTATCAATATTCGCATCTATAACCATATAACTAAGGTATATAACTATCTCTATTCTATATCTTCTCAGCTTCCGTTATGAAGAACTCTGCGAGCTTCAGTTCAACTGAAATGAACTTAACTTTGAGGTTGCCCCTGTGTATAGGCGCAGACGGGCAGACATGGACAAAGAAGAAGAAGAAGAAGACGTGGAAGATGAGAATAAAAGCACAGAAATTAAATATACAGCAGCACGTTGATTGGGGACAGACGCCAACGCTGATGCTGACTTGGGTTAACTTGATGACGATGAAAATTGTGATGCAGATATGCAGAGAACGAATGAAATAGGACAACCAGAGTTGCCAATTTGTGCCAAAACTTTTGTGTTGGGCTTTGATCATAACGAAAATATGTAAATGCATAAATAATGGATTATACATTTGTCTATCATATATATATACATATATATGCATATTAAACATAACATATGTATGTGTATTTTCTTTATAAAAGCAGAGTTACTTTACTAATGACTTTGATTAATGCATTCGAATATGATGAAGATGCCACTGATTAACATATATGTCGCTTAACTTTTAATGTGATTCTCTGTAAAGTGTTTCCCATGTAATTTCTTTTTGATATGCAAAAAGAGTTGCCAACTTGCAGAATAATGAATGAATGAATGCTAAAGATGATAACGCCAGGCTGCAGAAGGGAGGAGAAGGTAAAGAAGGGAGGAGTAGGTAAAGGAGGTCGGCACTTTGTGGATGCCTGAGTATATAGTACAAGTACATAGATAATGTAAGTAATATATGTTTAAAGCTACAGTTGGGCGTAGGTCGAATAAAACACACCTCTCTCTTTACTGTTACTGTTACTACCACTACTGCCTGTTGTTGTTGTTGTTGTTGCTGTTGTTGTTGTCGTCTATCTGCGCGCAACTCAATTAAAATGTGTCATATATCTCTCAATGGGTTTGTGCACTGGGCGAGTGCTGATCAAGGTGGGTATGGGTATGTGCATGGGGGGTGGGGCAAGATGGAGATGGGTGTGTGGGCGTGGTCTGTGTGCAATAAATACTGATGACAATTATGGCAAATAATGGAGTGCGGATTAGGTCATGCGTGGCAAGTTGTGGACATCAACAGCGACAGCGACTCTAACGGACTGAGTTGTCAAAGTAACAGCAGCAGCAACAACAACAGCAACTAACACTGCAATACGTACTGCAACAGCAGCAAAGAGGCTACTGTCAATGACCCAAAACTTGTAATGTTCGCAACAGTAGCAACTGCAACTACTACTACTAAACCTACTACTACTACTACTATAATACTAAACCTTCTACTACTACTTCTACTACTAACATGCAAACAACAACTACAACAACAGCAGCCACAACTTCAACAGTCACAACTACAACTACAGTTAGCAGTAGCCATTGACATTGAAGCAGTTGCCACATTGCGTAAAATAAAACACAATATACACTTTTAAAAAACGGCTAAAAAAGGCTTTAAAAACAAGCTAAAAAAAACTGCAAGCGAAATCGTCAAGCGTCGCATTGCACTGCATTTTCATTTGCCAGCGAATGTCAAAGCCAAAGCCGGCCTCAGTCTACACAACAATCCGCACCACGCCTCTTCCCACATGATATTAAGCCTATGTTACTCCTACTTCTCTCTGCCGCCCCTACGTGTTCTCTCTCTCTCTCTCTTTCTCTCTCTTGGTATTCTCCCTGCTCCCCAGCAGCCATTGAAGCGAACAATTCCCTCTCTCCTCCTGCACCTCTTCCTCTCTTACATCACGTTCGAAGTGCGCCAATGTGGAAAATCGTTTTCCGATCGCTAAATGTGATAAACGATAAAAAGGGGTCGAGTTTTAGTTGTTGTTGTTGTTGTTGTTGCAGTAGCATGTGCCACACGGCAGTTGTTGTTATTGCAGTTGCATGTGTGTTAGTTGTTGTTGTTTTCTTCATTTGCTTATTTTGAATGTCTTCCTCATTAACGAGTTTGTTTCCTTCCCTTTGGAAAGTCTCATTCACTTTCATATTCTTTACTCATTCTCACTCTTTTGTTTCCCTTTCTATACTGTTTCTTTTTGCACTATCTCTCTCTTTGTTTTCTCCATTAATGCTAATATTTGAATTCTCTCTGCTTATCTCTCTCTCTCTCTCTCTCTCTTTTCTTTTTCTCTCCCTCTGCGATCTTCAAATCTTGCAAACATTGTCAATTTTATTTGTTTGCGACAAAAGTGAAATTTTAACACACAAACAAACACACACATGCACACATAGACCGGGAAAAACAACAACAAATAAAAGCCATAGAAGAAGAAGTTTCTAAGCTTCTCTCTCAACCTAAAGCAACAAATAAAAAGTGAAAATATTACACAAACAAGTCAATGATAATTGTTGTTGCTGCTGTTGTTGTTGTTCTGTGTCTAATTTGAATATCAAATCTAAACAATCAATAACAAGTCAAATACCCTGTAAATAAACTAAGCAGAGAGAGAGAGAGAAAAGAGAGAGAGAGGGAAAGATAGAGCAGGCAGCTAGAGGGATAAGCTTGCACTTTTTATGCGCTCTCATTCGGCTTTCTCAGCTTGACTTGACCCCCTTCCCTCCTCGGCAACAACCGCCCCTGCACCCTGGACTGTTACTCTCTTACTGGAGCTCAACATGACACCCTCCCTTCATAATCTCCCTCTCTCATGCACATATACCATACATACGCATCTTGCAGATACTTTTGCTGCCTCGACTCACCTCTCAGCAAACGTTCGACCATTTCACTTGGCAATTAGTCGGCCATTTTCATTCGCAATTGCCACATGACACGCATAAGTAGTTGCCGCAATTGGCAATGTCGGCGGCGATGCGTCTCATCATCATCATCATCATCATCATCATCATCATCATCATCGTCATCATCGTCATCATCGTCATCATCGTCATCATCGTCATCATCGTCATCATCGTCATCATCGTCATCGTTCGTAGCCAATTCCACCCGAGACAAATGTTTGCCTCATTTTCGTATCTCATTTTTGTTTACCATTCGTCTTTCATTCTCATCTCATTTCCATCCCAGTCCCATCATCTATGCAGCGCGCAACCTGACTGACCTCATTATGATCATTAGCAGTTCATCTAATGCTACCGCTCTGTCTCTCTGTCTGTCTATCTGCCTCTCAGTCTGTCTCTCTGTCTGTCTCTCTGTCTATCTCTCTGTCTCATCTGTCTGTATGTCTATCTGTCTGTCTCTCTGTCTGTCTATCTGCCTCTCAGTCTGTCTTTCTGTCTGTCTCTCTATCTATCTCTCGGTCTCATCTGTCTGTCTGTCTCTCTGTCTGTCTGTCTCGCTGTATGTCGCATCTGTCTTTCTGTCTCTCTGTCTGTCTGTCTTATCTGCCTCTCAGTCTGTCTTTCTGTCTGTCTGTCTCTCTGTCTGTCTCTCTGTCTGTCTTTCTGTCTACCTCTCTGTCTGTCTGTCTCTCAGTCTGTCTCTCAGTCTGTCTCTCAGTCTGTCTCTCAGTCTGTCTCTCAGTCTGTCTCTCTGTCTGTCTCTCTGTCTCTCAGTCTGTCTCTCTGTCTGTCTCTCTGTCTGTCTCTCAGTCTCATCTGTCTCTTCTGTCTCTTCCTATCTCTTCCTCTGTCTATCTCTCCATCGCCCTGTCTGGCATTTAAATGACTCAATTCGAATGTATCTGTTGCTTATGTATCTTCATCTGTTGCTGTATCTTTATACGGCAATTAAGGTTTTTGTACATGCATCACAATTAGTAAAGATATCTGTAGCTGCATCTGTATGTATCTAAATTTACAGCAGTATCTTGTATATTTCTTGCATCTCTGCAGTCCAGATATTTACCAAGTATCTATAGAACTAACACATGTGTTTGTTAATCTTTATCTAAGTATCTGTAGCAGCAAAAACCATGTAAGTATCCCTGTCTCTCTCTTTACTTATGTATATTGTGTGTATTTATCTGTAGCTATGCATACAAATGTAACTTAGCATGTATCTTTATCTAATTAGTTATCTACATTTCAAAGTATATCTGATATCTGCTAAAGAATATGTACATATATCTTTATCCACAAAAACTGCTACATCAGTATTTGCAAATGTATCTGTACAATATTTGACTGTATCTTTCAAATGTATCTATTAACTACAAAAACCGACAAATCCAACTCAATCTCTGTTGAATTACGATTCTCTCTCTCTATCTGTCTCTCTCTCTCTCTCTCTCTCTCTCTCTCTCTCTCTCTCTCTCTCTCTAATTTGCTAATTAACATAATTATTTCGATTGCATTTGTTGAGCTCATTTTAACCAATTAGTTTTTCCATTTTAATGTTCTTTTCTCGCCTCGTTTTTTTGTTCGTTTTTCTGCTCCTCGTTCTTTACCTTGACGACCGCAAGAACGAAACAGTCAAGGCTTATAGCTCAATTAGAGCGTAATCTGCGCTAATGATAAATAACATATATATATATAATATATAACAATAATATATACAAATACACAATGTAATGGTAAGCTGCGTCAGTTGCAAATGCTGCTGCAGCAGTTGGGAAACATCTATGTAATTTATGTTGCATGTCTGTCTGCGTGTTTCTCTTTTAACGTTTTGACACCTGCCTGCCTTGGGTTGCCTTAGGCCAAGGTTAACTGTTTCTCTCTACTGTTCTTCTCCTTCATCTTCTCTTTAATATTTTTCCCTAGACATGACCCTCGATCCCCTTTGCACTCTCGACATATTATTGCATTTGCCGACCCTAGTGAAGAAAGAAAAGTTGCAAAATTAATTGCTGATTTTTGCATGGCAATTGCTAGCGAGGAGAGTACGAGGAGGGGGGTTGGGGGATATTCCAGAGATTGCGATTTCACTCTGTGCGTGAGATGTTTACTTAGGCTCTGCACTGTAAGAAAATACACCCCCTCAAAACAAGAGAGAACCTTGTCGGAGTTGCTGCGTTCTAATTGCTCATGCCAAGGAAACTTCTTCTGTCTATTGTTTTTATTGTAGCTAATTGTGCATCATTTTCTCTCAGTGTATGCGCTCTTCATCGTATGTTTTTGCCTACACCTTGACAACTGTGACCGCGTTGCGTCGCAGCCCCCTCTACACATCCCCCGTGCCCGCCCTTTTATTGACGTCGTGTGGGAAATTGAAATCCAAGCCTGGCCAATGTTTTCCATTGTTCGTTGCTGTTGTCGATGTTGTTGTTGCTGTTGTTGTTGTTGCATTTTAATTAACAATTGCAGCTCGCACGACACACAGCGTCAAATAAAAGCAGTTCCCAATGCAAACGCACACAGATACACACACGAACACACGCAGATACACGTACTAACAAATACTTAGAAGAGTTTTTGTTTTTAACAATTGTTGTTGTACATTGAACTTTAAATTATGCGCCATGTGAGAAAAAGACAGAGAGAGAGAGAGACAGAGAGAGAGACAGAGAGAGAGAGAGAGACAGAGAGAGACAGAGAGAGACAGATAGAGACGCAGTCAGTGGCAGCAGCATGTTGCGATCGCGCATTCAACGCTGGCAACATGTTGTCGTCTGTCTCGGCCAAAACTGGCGCCAACAAAAACGCGAATGTAAATGAAAATGAGCTTGTAATTTAGCAGGAAAACAGGAAAAAACAGCGAAATGCAACGCCGTAAAACGCCGAAATCAATTAAAAAAGAAAATTGCGTAAACACTGCGCAAAATGAAAGACGAAGGCAGAACAGTCGAACAGGCCTCGTTGTGAACTGTAGTCAAATGTAATCTTGCTGTACGGAGAGGAGACGTAACTCTAAAGAGAGTTCATTAAAGTGCGGACTGAAGAAGACAAGTACCAAGGAGGTAGGCTGATATATAGATGACAATATGTACATAGATAAATCAATAGATTGTTAAAGAAAACCAGAAAGAAAGGCTAAGTTTCTATACTTTTGCAGGTTCCTATATCTTTCGATAATTCCTATATATGTGATATATGATAGTAATAAATTAAATAATATTGTGAGTGTTCAATATTAAGTCTCACTTTGATTGGCACTGATAAGTTAAGTTTATTGCAAAAATTCAAACAGGTCTTCATACAAAAACCTTAATTTCCGCCGATTGTTCCTATGGCAGCTATATGTTATAGTTGTCTGATTTTGATAAAATTTTATAGGCATATTATATACATAGAAAAAGTTCGATGTAGTATTGTATTTGTTTACAATATCTTTTCAAAGACCAAGAAACAGCCGATAGTTTGTATGGCAGCTATACGATATATCGCTTCGATCCGTCTTGTTCCGACTTATTGCCAGCGTGCAGCAATAAGTGACTATATGCCAAGTTTAATCAACATAGCTTTAAAACTTAGAGACTTGTGTTTGGTTGCAAAAGACGGACAGAAGGATTTGATTCCTCTGTTGATGCTGATTCAGAATAAATATACTTTATAGGGTCAGAGATGTCTGCTTAGGTGCGCTTTGCAAACTTCTGGCTAAATAGATAGATAGAGAATATATAAAACAATAGATAGATGAATATATGAACAGTTGAATAGATTAAATATATAGACTAGACAGAGTATAGGGAAATAATGAATTGATGAAAAGGTATAATAGATATATATATATATTATAGTATACTTAAATGTGCATAGATATTTGCATAAGTAATTAGATGATAAAGAAAATGAATCATATATACATATATATGTAGTATCTACCTATTCATTAAACTTTAATTTCCATATACTCTGTCTAGTCTATACATTCAATATATGTACAGTATAAATAAAATAAATAGACATATAGATTCATTGATTAACTGATTTGTTTCAGTTTCAATTGCATTCCTGTTTGTCACATATATATCATCCATATACACATGCCACAAACTACGTCTATATAGCTCACTTTGTATACCATATATCTGGCTATAAAATAGTGTCTGCTTTAACCGGACTTCAGCTTAGACTGGATCGGGGCACTGAGACTCTCTCTGAGATCATTTGCATGCAAGTAGCGCGCGATAATGTCTGGAATTTGTATTGTAAAGATACTCAAGTCGTATTCGCACTCGCATTCGCATTCATATTCGTATTCAAATGCGAGAATCGCTTAAATTGTATGCAAAGAAGCGGAACAAAGAGAAACCACTGCAAAAAGGGGGGGAGGACGAGGTGGATCACAAAGGGAATGCAACCCCTTTTGGAGTATACCCTAGCTGAGATCAGTCAGTCAGTTGGTATGTGTTGACAAACGTTATCAACGCCGTCGGTCGCTATGAATAGCACAGCATCTCTGGTGCTGACTTCACTTACTCATTGTGCTTATCAGCTGCCAAAGGCGCCGGCGCTGCAGTCGACGTCGACGTCAGCAGCGGCAGCGACAACCACGCAAATATGACGCAAAGTTCATATATTTCTTTTTTATTTTTAGTTAGAAAAAACCATAAGAATGTGGAGTAAAGTGAGATAAAACTAAGTAGTTACTTTATGTTTATATTTGTACATCTATATAATATAAAGTATTTACAGTAATCAGCAGTGGAAATACGAGTTGTATAGTTTGTCATACTTTGAAGAAAACTGAACTAAGCACATTTAAAATATACAATATTATATTATTATATGTATAGTATATTATAATACTAAATATACATTATTATACTATATGCTATATACATATGATATATAAATAACTATATGCTTGCAGTTAGTCAGTCTTCTCCCTTTCGCTTTCCCTTTCTTATGCACTGGGGACCTAAGTTCATTTTATTGTTGACATATTTTCAATATTATTCTGTCTTTCTGTCTGTCTGTCTGTCCATCTGCCACAATGTCTGACTATTTGTCTGCTTGGCATTCCGACAGCACGTTGCATTACGCAGATAAACAAACAAACAAATATGAAGATGAAGAATTACAAGAGGAAGAAGAAGAAAAAGTAAAATAAGAAGAATGTGAGCCGCTGATATAGTCAACAAGAAGAGATCACAGTCTCTGCAGTCTGTACAAGTCTGACTAGTTGTGTCTATAATAAAACCACACACACGACTTACCACAGTCTGTACTACTTGTGTATACCCTGTAAAGTCAACTATTCTGTAGTTCATTTTTATAGCGTATCTATTGATGCGTTTTTTTTTTATGCAAAGTACTCTCACTTTTTGATAAACTTATAAACGATTAGAAGATTGTGCTAAGCGAAACCAGTTGCCAGTTCAAAGAGAGAAAGAGAGAGAGAGAGAGAGACACAGAGAGCGAGATTGGTTGTGAGGCAAGAGCAGGCACTTGCCTAACAACCTGTTGATCGTTTGGCTCCACCAAAGACAAACACACTGTCTTCCCTTTGCACTCTTTCTCTGCCTCTCTTCCTCTCTCTTTTGCATGCTAATTACTTGTTAGAGTCGCAATAGTTAGTCTAGACAGACTGTGCCGACTGTCGAATACCCTGTATATATGTACTTATACTTGCTTATATTGTTCATATGGCATGGCATAATTCCAAAAGTTCAACATCATCTTACCTGCAATGAAAGAAATAAAGAATATATGTATATTATTTTTTAATGTCGTTATCAATTGAGAGAAAGAAAATTTTGAATCTTCAAGTATGGTAAAATCTGTGGAAAGTATAGTCAGGCTAAGAATTAATTTGACCAAGTCATACACATTAATAGAGGCTCAAATGATTTTCCCTTTTGCTCTCATAATTCTTCAAAATCATTGCAGCGAAAGTTTCATGCATTTTTCATAGTTTTTATGCTTATGATTCCTTGTTTCGGTGAGAAATAAAACGAAAATTCAGTCGAACTGTCAACACCCCCTCTCTCTCTCTCTCTCTCTCTCTCTGTCTCTCTCTTTATCTATCTTTCTCTATATCTGCAGCTTGCTCTCTCTCTCTCTCTCTCTCTATCTCTTTGCACTATTCTTTCTTTCTCCTACTTCACCGTTTCTTTTTCAATTTATGTCTCTTAATCTCTCATTTTCTGCCTTAATAGAGTCAAACTTAATCTCTTTTCATCACTTTCCTACAATTCTCTTACTTTTCCCACAGTTTTAGCCCCATTTTCCTCTCTCTTCTTGCTTTCCTAGAGCTTTGCCTTATTTTTCCTTGTTATTCGTCTTGATTTCGAAATTCCTACAAATCCAACGACCTTGACAATGGCGTATGTATATGTATATATAGTATATATATATATGGTTTACACACATATTCATGCACAGTCTCATAACATTTTTTAAAGGCAATGCATTGTTTTATGTCTGTGCTCTGTTGATAATCGCCAGCAAACAACAATAATTGATATGCCTCGCTGTCTGTGTATCAGTGTGTGTATGCATGTGTGTGTGTGTGTATGCATGTGTGTGTGTGTGTATGCATGTGTGTGTGTGTGTGTGTAGAGACTGCGTCACCGGATGTTTTATACGAAAATGTCAGCAAGTTGCGGCAACTGTTGCTGATATTGGATGCCCATAAAGAAATCGAGCAGCTTTTATAGAATGAATCTCGTATTTTAAGCCCGAATGAAAACGAAAAGAAATTAGTAAGCATGACGCTACATATACACTCGTCAGGGTCACACTGTGATATCTATGATAGTCTGTGTGTGTGTGTGTGTGTACGATCTACAATTACTTATCCATAGTGCGAGAGGTGCACAGAAGAACTGCCAAATGAGCTATAGATACATTTGTATCTGTAAGTTCAGGAGACACCCGCCTTAAACTCTCTCGCCTTTGGGCCCACACTAAGCAGCAAACGAAACGAAACGAATCGAATCGAAAAGAGAAATAGCAATAATTTACAAAGGAAAATACAAAAAAAAATCAAGAAATATAAAAACAATCCCAAAACGATCAAAAGAAAGTAAGAAATTACAAATTTATGGCGCGTTCATTGTCATCGATCGGCGACTGCTTTTTATGCCAGCTCTCCATCTCCCCCTCTCACTCTCTCTTGCGCTGTCTCTCTCACTCATACAAGTATTTCTCAGCGAGTCTCGCTGTCTGTTTTCTGTTGGCATTCGAATGACTCACAGCAACAAAAGCAACGACTAAACAATCGTTTGCAACGTCGTCGAGTCGCGCTGTTTGGCATACACTGCCTCCGGTTAGGGTATTGCACATTTCTCATTGCATATGTAACGCTTAAAGTTTTGGCAATACATGTATGTATGCATATGCATGTCAATATAAAGAAATTACATTGATTTTAGATATACATATAATTGATTTTCTACAGAGTATAGAAAGTAGACTGATCGATTGAATATATAAAGGTTGATTTTTTAAGAGCTATAGAAAAGTTTTTCGAAAAAAAGCACATAAAATTCAGAGAAATGCATGAATTCTTTATTTGTATCGATAGTACATTCCACATAATTGAATGTTTGAAGATTATTTAATGCTACTATTGAGCGTGACTGCGCCTCAAATGCTCCATCCGCTTAGTCCAATTTTGTGGCATATTCTTTCCAACATTTCGGCCGGTATCTCACAAATAAATGCTTCAATGTTGTTCTCCAATGCGTTAATTGAAGCGGGCTGCTCTGTTTAGACAATACATTTAACATGGCCCCACAACAAATAGTCTAAAAGCGTTAAATCGCACGATCTAGGCGGACAATTGACAGGTCCCGAAGGCGATTCATTGTTAAATTATAGACCAAACGGAAGATGTTTGACAGTGTTGCGCAAACACAAAACGTGCGTCAGCTGTTTAAACCAGTGTTGCCAAAAAGATAATAGCTAAAAGATCACCCTTAAGAATTGCTATAAGAAACATTTATAGATCAATTCATAAATATTGTATTTAGTATAAGAATTTTAACTAAATATTTGTTATCCGAATCTTAAATCTAATAGTTGATTTCTTATAAGACTTTTATTCGTAAAATATTGTACTTAGATTATAAGACCTTAATTCGCTTTAAATCGTTCTTGAGCTCAGCAAGTTTATACTTATTTTCTTATGGGCTTGTAGGGTATTCACGATCGTATATTTAGTATACATACATATACATTTAAGCATGTTTATATGCGTACACAGTATACTTAGCATATATGAAAAAAATAACTCTTTTACATGCCCTCTTTAGTTTGTAGAGTATACAATATTCAGTGTCGTTTGATAAAAACATAGCACACTTTTTGTCTCTCTTTCTGGTCAATTGCTGATCCCCCCTTCGGCGCGATCAACCTTTGCAAATGACCCAAATTTGGCGCAATATTCACAATCGAAACGTTTTTTTTTTTTTTTTTTTCTTTTTTGGCTTTGATTTCCACCTCGACTCAAAGTTGACTTCGACTTCGGCTGCGGCTGCGACTTCGACTTCGACTTCGACTTCGACTTGCCACTTGGCGCGCACTTGTCGTGCGGCAGTTGAACGATAAAGTGCAGGGACGGGGAAGGGGCAAGCAGTGCAATGCACAAACAGAGCAATGAGCAGGTGAGCGAGGGGGGATTTGGGTGGCTTTTTGCTGTGCTTTTTTTTGGGTTTTCTTTTATATTTTTGGTGTGGTTTTTTTTATGCCCCACGGCACATACGATATTCTGTTATAGTTACGACTTCGTGTTGCTGTTGTTGCTGTTGTTGCTGCTGTTGCTGTTGGTGCTGTAGCTGTTGTCGCTGCTTTTGTTGTAAACTAATTGAAAGTTAATTTGCACATCGAAGGCTCGTTTTGAATGCCAAGTTTGCCCCTGGTTTTTCTTCACTTCACTTTTACTTTTTATACAATTTCATTTGCAATTACTTGCAGCACTTCCTACCGTACTCCCCTCCCATTCCCACCCCTGTAAGATTTCACCTGATGTTGCCTATCTACAAAGATGCACAGTCTAGAATAGTTTGGGGAATTTAAAAGGAAGAAATAGTAATACAATATATTACTAACTCCATATATATCTACTAAGTATAGCACATATATATATATATATAGCTTATATAGTGTACGGTGTATAGTGTATATATAAGTTGCAAAAGAGAAAGTAAGTTGAAGAACTTGCTTCAAGCTAACTTGAATAATAACTCCAAAGTTTATATAATTTTCGGCATTACCAACTTTGGCTGGCTGCACACAGTGACAACAGCAACAGGGCAACGAGGGTGGCAACGCGGGGGACAACAATAGTGAAAAAAAGCATAGCAACCATTAACAAAAAAAACGATCACACAGTCACAAATCTGCCCTAGTTTGGTCATGACGCTGATGTCACGGCAGCTGAAAATGCCCATGACTTTTATAGCATAAAAATAGAAACATTATTAACCGATGATCGTATAAAGAACGATTTACAGCACAAATATCTCTAGTAAGTAAGAAGAAGGAAAGTATATATACATACATATATCAATAGCAGAGTCCATATAGCCATATCTATCCGTATGAACACACACATCTCAGCTAATATTAAAGCTAAAAACGTCAAATTTGGCAAGAAGTTTCCTTTATATTAAGAACAATTTACAACTCCAATATCTCTTGTAAGTTTTGGGTAAAGAAATCTATGGGGACTTGTGAAAATAAGAGTTCATTGATCATTAACAAAACAGACAGTACAACTTGTTGTACCCTTCAACCTTTGGTAATGATCAAAATTGGATAAAGTAACATTATACAAATATATGAAAGAAGAAGGAGCATTGTTATACCTCACAAAACATACATATCTAAGGGTATTATTAATTAGAGTTTATTACCATGGTTCAAATCAATTCAGTATAGTTAATTAGTTACAAAATAATGACGTTACAACTTCAGTGTTCTTCACAACTTAATATTTGGCAACTTTTACAACGTTCAACTGTCAACTTTATACGCAAGACGATCGACTTTTTCGACTCTCGGTTGCAACTCGCTTCTGGCAACACTTTTCTGTTCGCAGGGATGCCAACTTTCCTCTATTGCTGGGGTTGCCAATCTGGATCAAAGTATACCATCATACATATATATATATACATATATCAATAGAAGAGTTTATATAGAGTCCATATCTGTTCGTGTGAACACACACATCTCAGTTAATATTAAAGCTAGAGACGCCAAATTTGGTATGAAGTTTCCTATATACTTGACGCAGATCAAGTTTATATTAAATTTGGGTTGCCCCCCGCCCACACAAATCAGTACTTTACGATTATTAAACAAACTATTTAAGTCATTACTCTCAGCTTCAGAATATATTTAGATACATTTATATACAGTTATTATCCAAATTTCAATGCAATCAGTTAATAAACACAGAAATGATTCAAGTTAATATTTTTTCATTTGCACACAATTTGCTGTTGGGAATTATAAGTGTTAAAAGTGAAAATATGGTTAGAGGGTATCTGTAGCTTTGGTCTCTGGTTATTTCTTTTTTGGTTAGCCAAAGCAAGTCTTTATTTGTGCACACACTCATGCAGTATCTTTCCGAATCGGTCATGCGTAGGTAATGTCAACTGTGATATTCAATCTTCGCCTAATAAAGACAACCTCAATTAAAAAAATGAAAAAGAAAAAACAACAACTCAAAACAAACAAGTTTTCAGTTTCGTTTAGATAAACCAAAAAAAAAAAAGAAAAATAAACCAAAATGTATAAATAGTTATGTTGGTAGTCGATAATGTCATCGTCGTTGCCGGTTTTGGGCTTACACACACGTAGGTACTATTAACCTACTAACTGTTTAGCATAGGCCAAAGGCAACAGGGAAACTGTCAGAACGGTCAGAACTGTATACGGAATTCCCAATTCCCATTGAGAGAAGAATCTCGTAAAAGGGAATGAAATCTATAGAGAATTTGCATAATACATAGGCCATTCAAGAAGTATTGAGAAGTATCTTTGGGGCATTACCCAACACTCTCTTATCTTGCTTAAGACATTTCCGTTTTCACAGCAAACCCAGAAAGAGTGTTACAATTTCGGAATTTACATTGAATAAATCATGCAAGCACATTCTTTGCGCGCCTCAAGATTGCAGAATCGACCAGTTCCGGTGCTGATAATGAGATATAGTATACAAACATATATGTATATATACCATGTATGTATGTATGTATGCATAAGTAGCCTGGTACATAGTTTATGGGGTTGAAAAGATATCTTGTGAGTCTGAGGCATCTTTGCTTAGCGCCCCGCTATAAATGTGGCAAACTCTTTTATGGTTTTTCGATTAAAAATAGCATTAAATACCCGAACTGCCCAGTTTCCATATCCCCCCTCCCCCCTTGCTGTCAATGCTTGCGCCTGCTTGTTGGCCCATTCCTCAATGGCCACCTGGGAGACACACAGTGCTCTCGGTACCAAGTACCAAGTGCCTAACCTATTCCACTCCCGTCCCACCTCCTTCCCTCTGTGAACAATGAACAATTTTATGTTTTTTTTGTTAATTTTATTTTGGCCCAATGTGTGATAAAAAGAATGCCGCCAAACACTAAAACGAAATCTGGCAAAAGTGGGAATAGAACATCGACTGAGAGAGACAGACAGAGTGAGAGAGTCAGAGAGTGAGAGAGAGAGAGAGAAATGGTAGACAGACGGTGCTGTTAAGGGGTATATCAACGCAGCAAATCGCCGCACACACTTTATACGCATTGGAAAAATCTTTAAAAAGTGAAAAAAGAAACTGAATTTTCACGTCTGCCGCACAAAAAGTATTTGGCATAAGTGACGGGCGGGGCGAGCGAGCGAGCAGACATAAAGACGGCTGCACCATTCGTGTGGTATACCCTATAAGAAGTGCAAGGGCAGCGCATCATATCATTTATGACGATTCAAGTAGAGTCGGTCGTTTAGTTTGGAAATAGTGACAGTACTTTAAAACATTCTACTCTACTCCACAGGGTACTCTTGATAAGCGACTAAGCTTGGCTGTAACTTTTGTTACTTGTTGCTACTGCAGACGCTGTTGTTGTTTTTGTTCTTCTTGTTGAATTGAAGCACATGCAGGCAGTACAGCGCATTTTATAACCTGTAAAACACAGTACGGCATATGTTATTATTTATGAACAGTTTAGAAACAGAAAGACACAAAGTATTATCAATACAGTTTCCATATAACAGGGTATCCCTAAAGGCACTACTGTCCGTTTGTTTGCCCACTATACTTGCTGTGGGTAAATTTTTAAGAACAGCAACAAAAATTAAATGAAATATCTATTTAAAACAAACAACACCAAATTTTAATTTCATTTAAAGTTGTTATTGTTGTTGTTGCTGTTGTTGTTGCTGTTGTTGTTGCTGTTGTTGTTGCTGTTGTTGTTGCTGCTGTTAATGTTGAGTTTCCCGAACAGAGATGGAATATACAATACATTGTTGTTGCTGTCGATCGTTGAGTTTTCCTCTTCTGTCTTCTTTTGCACTAAATTGTTAACTAATTGTTTGGGCTTCTTATTCTTGTTCTTCTTCCTTCTGGTTGTTCTTCTTGTTTCTCTGCTTCGGCTATTGTGCATAAGATTTTACTCTCTGTTTTCATTTGGGCTTTGCTTTTGATTTCTCTTCTAGTGGAGCTAAGGCGAAGGCCGTGCCAGAAAATGGCCACGATTCGGGCGGCAGCTCCACTTGAATTGTGTGTTAAATGTTAAAACACTCTATTTTATTTTATTTGCATGTACAAAAATGCACAGCACGTGCATGTGCGTGTATGTGTATGTGATTTTCTCTACTGACGTCAATTGCCCATCGGATTTGTTTAACTTGCAGTTGCCACAGATTTTCAAAGCACTTCAGTTATAACAAAAATGAAATACAATAATAAATCGTCTTAATTGTTGATACTAATCATGAATATATATAAATATATATAGATACCTATAAACTCTGTCTGTGCCACAGCATATGTAAAGGGTTAAAGGGGATTCTAGCCCAACAACTTATTTGCTTATTTGAACTTTGTCCGACTTCTTGTGGCTGATAAGCAAAGAGCAATGAAACAAATGAATAAAAGTATAAAAAGAGTGTAAATAATGACCGAGAAGAGAGAGAACCGAGAGAAGACTCTGAAGAGACTTTCTCAGATAAGACAACGAAGTTGAAGATGCGGATGATAACAAGTTGACAAGGGGAAATACGCTTTCACGCGATGATAAATCCGCGATTCGAATGCAACGGCAGCGGCAACGGCGACATCGGCCTAGAGATATATATATACATACATATGTACATATACATATATATATATATATATATATATATATATACATACACATATATATATATATATACACATATGTATGCATATGAATAATATG
This sequence comes from Zaprionus lachaisei, assembly GCA_018901815.1. NCBI lineage: Eukaryota > Metazoa > Arthropoda > Insecta > Diptera > Drosophilidae > Zaprionus > Zaprionus lachaisei. The sequence continues at coordinate 5,992,915 of JAEIFI010000357.1, forward strand.
GAAAAGCTTAACAAATAAAAAAAAAAAACAAAAGAAACAAATAAAGAAAACGGTGAAAACTTTGCATTTTGTGCAATGGCACGTATTGGGGTACAACAGTGGCACAATGGAAGGAGTGCGGGGGGGATGGCAGGGCAAGGTACTCAGTACGTAGGGGTAAGGGGGGCGGAGGAGGGTCGCCGCACCCACGTCGCGATGCTGTGGCTGTGGCGAAGACGTGTTGGTATTGTGTACTGCCGCCTTGTGTGTTTTGTGTGTTGTGTGTGCTGTGTGTGCCGTGTGTGTAGGCAACAACACTAGCGATTATCAAGCACACACACACACGCAAATACACATGCAAACACACACATACACATGGAGAGAGTGTCTGAGTTGCGTGATAAAAGCAAGCAGAGAAATAAACGCAAATGCAACAGAAATGCACTGTCAACAGAAGAGTTTGAATATGCTAGATTATCTTTTGAGTACACATACTATATAGTATGAATATAGTACACATATGTATGTGTACACATGTACATTACATATACAAGAAATAAAGTATAAAGCCATAACAACTTTAGACATGCATCTATTAATAAGTACAACTGATCAAGCCTTAATTTACATCACAATTGAAAACAAACCTGATATTGCTAAAGATATATATCATATAGATAACTATAGCTTGAATTTAATCTTTCCCGTAATGTGTTTGAAACTGTTGTATCATTATTATTTAAAAATGAATACCAAACTTATTGTATAGAACACACTTGAGTGAGCACAGACTTCCATCGATCGCATGACGTTATACCTATGTATCTATCGAGGCAATTGTCATGTTATCACCTTATTGCGTCAATGGAAACATGATAACGTGATGATCTATGGCAACGTGCACATGAAATAAAAAGAACCCCACGTATCTTGATAGAAAATATCTCAAGTTGAGCATAGAAATGATAATGATAAATCGAATTGTGCTAAATCACAACTATAAATATGTTACGATCACAACTAGAAATATGTTACAATCGAGTTGTATTATCAAAGAGATTCTTCTTATTTTTCTTAGGTGGCCGACCTCAACATATGGTGGCGGCAAAAGCCTCTACTTCTTGCGCGCCTCCTTCAATTGGTTAAACCAAGCGCAGCCAGGTTCTCCTTCACTTGGTTCAGTCGCCCAACATCGACTCTCAATATCGTCGTAGAGAACATACAGTTCGTGGTTCATTCGAATAAGAAAGTCGTCCCCGGTATGATCAGGAGCAAAGATCTTGCGTAGTATTTATCTCTTATACACTCCAAGCGCTGCCTGCATCCGTGTGTGACTCCGTATAAGAGCACGTGTACGATGAGCTCCTTGTAGAGTATCAAAGAGATTAGAGATGCCTTATAAATACAATTTGATAAATATATATTGGACAGACCTACAGCTGAGTTCCCTCCTTTCTACTGGCATGGTTTGTAGAGAATCAAAGAGATTGGAGTTGCCTTATATGTATGTACAGTGTGATAGATAATTATTGAGAGATCTACAGACGAGTTCACCGCCTCTGCTGGCATTGTTTACAGGGTGCTGCTGCTCACTCTCTCCTTCTCTCTCTTCAAGTGTTGCTTCTTTAGCTTTTGTGCTAAATGTGATTTATTTTTAATCCGATTATAGCATTATCCGATTGCATTTGCGTCAGCGCCCTTTATCGGCATATTGCGGAATGTGTGTGTGTGTTTGTTGTTCTTACAAACGATTCATGATTTGAATTCTATATACGAATCCCACCCAGGGGCAAGGCAAAGAATGATGCGAGACGAGGCGAGGCATGGCGAAGTCCGCCTCGTGTTGTTGTTGTTGTTGTTATTCTTCATCTTCTTCATGTTGTTTGGCTTCGTCTCATGTGCTGAAACATTCATTCGTTCCATTCATATTCATTCATATTTGGCACGAACTGCACGCATCTGTTGTTCGACTGCTTCAATATCAAATTATTATTTACCAATTTGATCATTATTTCCCATACAAATATTTTAAATTTGAGAAAACACAATTTCGTATTCAAAAATCAAAAATTTAGAATTCACAAATTTCAATAGAGAGGAGGAAGGGGAGAGGGAGAGGGAGTAGGTTGATTTGGCTTTACAAATATGCCGTATGACCATAACAATAATAATAACAATAACAATAACAATAAAAACACAAGTGCAACAACCGCAACTACAACAAGAAGAAGAAGAAACACTACAACAACAACAACATCGAGTGAGTTTTACAAGCAACAAAACGTTCAGCTTACAACTTACAACAAGAAAGTTGTAAGTACAAATTCCCAGAGTTGCCCCTGTATTTGTGTGTGTGTGTGCGTGTGTGTATATCTCATGCGGAAATGTTGTTCGTTGTTTACAAGAAAATTGTTTTAAACTTTGATACCCATTGCTCAGACCACACACCAGAGTGTTTAAGACTAAAGAAGTAGCAGCAAGCAAAGTATAAAGTAATTCTGCATAAGAAATCTGAATCAATATTCTTTTGCTCAATTAATTGATAAGGCATCAAAAATACCCTGTACCGCACACACTCCACCCGCACCTGAGGTCACACACACATATGTACATACATATGATTCACAAGCAAAGCTGTTGTTATATTAATAATAATATATCGATAACTCACTCCCCCCGATGATTGCTGAACAGCTGACGCTGTTTTACAGTTGATTTCTTATTCTTTAATATACAATTAAATAAATATGAATTTTATGTTTTCTTATCATGAACTTTTTTGCCAACACAGCAGTTACTGTATAAACACACACATGTCAAGGGTATTCAAGTGTCGGTTACTTTGTTGCTACTGCTGCTGTTGTTGTTGTTGTTTGATTTTCGGAAATTTTGTACTGAAGAAACCCTTTTTTGTTTCTGGTTAACTGAAGCGACCGACTAGACTAGACCGAGTGACTGACAAAAAAACGTTAGCAGTTCACACGACAGTTGAGGCTAACACACACACACACACTCGACACACTCTCATGTCATAATTAGCTGTCCAATCTGTCTGCCTGTCTGTCTGTCTGTCTGTCTGTCTGTCTGTCTGTCTCTCTGTATATCTGTATGTCGGTTCACCTACATGTCTTCATATCTTTGTGTCTCCCTTTGTTGTCTCTCTATCTGTCTCCCTGTCTGCCTGTCTGTCTGTCTCTCAGTCCGTCTGTCTGTCTGTATTTCAGTCTCTCTGTCTGTTGGTATGCCTATTCATCTGTCTCTCTGCCTGCCTCACTTACTGTCTGTCTATCTGTCTCTCTGCCTGCCCATCAGTCAGTATCTTTGTCTCTCTGCCTGTCTGTCTCTCTGCCTGTCTGCCTGCCTGTCTGCCTGCCTGGCTGTCTGTCTGTCTGTCTCTCAGTCCGTCTGTCTGTCTGTATTTCTGTCTCTCTGTCTGTTTGTATGTCCATTCATCTGTCTCTCTGCCTGCCTCACTTACTGTCTGTCGCTCTGTCTCACTGCCTGCCTATCAGTCAGTATCTTTGTCTCTCTGCCTGTCTGTCTCTCTGCCAGTCTGTCTGTTGCAACAATTTTGCCAATGCCAAATACGAAATTAAATAGTTTAAAACAAATTGAAAATAAACGGAGTCTCTTTTTTTGGCTAATCAGACAGTTTAGTTGAGTTTAATTTAGTTTAGTTTCCAGTCTAGTTTTAGTAGCCACTCAGTTAGTTAGTCAGTTAGTAAATTAGTTGTAATTTGTTTGCCGTGTTGATTGCACTGCGAAACTTGGTCTAATTGCTATTAAAGTCGAGGCCAAAACGTACGCCCGGCCAGGCCCAAAATGGAAAAGAATAATCGAAGAAAATACGAGTAAGTCGATTAAACTATGTATGTACATATATACATACATATATGCACACACCTTGCGAGAGTTGTTCAAAGTGTTGTATACATACTTATCATATTCAATAGCTAAGGAACTTTTAACCCTCTCTCATTCTGACCTGTCGAAACCTTTGAAACGCCACTCGCCGATCATCAGCAACTGCCACTCTCCAGGGTATAGGGCGAACGGGGCGTGGCACAATATAGTGGACGGGCTAATGCTGCCACGCCCCAAGTGTCGTTTGGGTCACGATAATAAACAAATATTTCATACGTTTTAATTGCAACAACAATCGGCTTAAGGTGGCTACCTCTAGCTGCTACCTTCCTCTCCCACTCTCTCTCTCTCTCTCTCTCTCTCTCTCTCTCTTTGGATCTGAACAGGGCAGGGCATGACAACCAAGGACAGTCAAAGGCAAAAGGGTTTCTTTGATGTTATTGACATTGCTTTGGCTCTTTATCGCTTTGCTTCTTCTTTCTTCTCTACTCGCTGCTTCTGCTTCTGCCTTTTCTTTCTTATTTTTATCACTGGCCCGTGCATTGTTTATCGCCTTTTTGTGTTTCCATCCCAGATTGCAGCGGAGTCATATGTTTTTCTTGTTATTTGGCTTTCAATATTTATGGGCCAGACCCCGACCACGACCCCGACTGCCCGACCCCAAACAAAGATGATTATCTCGCGATGAAGCTGGTGTAAACGGTGACTAACACCCGATCATCAAAAGCTTTATCGTCTCGAGATAATGATCATTGCTGGCGGAGTTCGTCACGTAGCAGGTGAAGCTATGCTATGCCCGACTAGGCTCATCTTCCCTCCATTCGATTATATACATAATCTACCATCTCTCCCTCTCCCTCTCTGTCTCTCTCTCTCTGTGTCTGTCTCAACAAAGTATTTGTCACTTTCACATTAGCAAAAGTTGTCGCTTCTTCTATCTCTCTTTCTACTCTATGGGATTATCAAGCGAGAGAGAAAGCAAGCGAGAGATTATCATAAACTAAACGATCCATTATATGCATCTTATATGTATGTATATCTGCTGATAATAATATCATCAAATGTTCAATTCAATTACTTTTAATAATATTCAATATTTAACTCTGAATTGTTGCTCCCATTTACGCCTCTTTCAACCTATTCATTATAATCAATCTTTTGATCTTTCTTAAGGCTCTCACATCCCAAGTGCTCTAGGTTTACAGGGTATACAGTTACAGTGCAGTTTGCAATTCACAGTTTATACACATCTTACTTGTTTCTAGGATATATCATTGTCTATCACTCAAGATCTTTTTCATTGTTTTCATGGCATTTCAAATTGATTTTCTTCTTTTTTATTTTTTTCTAGCAATATATAATAGCATTATTGATGATGCGTGATCGATGCATGAATCGACACAACGGCGGCCAGCCGGACTGGTCGGAAAAATCAATTTTCCAATGTTGCACCACACACACATTTTTCCTCTTCTTTCACACACACACACTTATTTTCGCCGACAACAATTTGACAACGATTCGCTACAAAGAAAGTGAGAGCACAAAAGTGTTAAAAACAACAAAACAACAAAAAGAAATCTCTTTCGTTTCGTTTGCAATCACAAATTGCAAAAGCAAGCCCGATCGGATCATGATCATATTATAATATTTGTCCAAATGTTTCAAGTTGCCAGTTCATTGACATTTCGAAAACAAAAAAACATAAATAAATAAAAGAAGAAACAAAAAATACAAAACCAGGCAAAAATAAAACCGAAAAGTCAACAGTTTTCGCTTCGCTGGAGAGACAGCTCGGCACAAATTCCGAATACCGAATACGAATATATAATATATAAATACTACAGTATTTTATTTACATATGATTTAACGTTAAAAAATAAAACTAGATACTCAAAAATACTTAATTAATATACATTTTCTACTGCTTTCTATGTGTTCTTGTAAACCTTTTGTAAGTCTTATAATTCTATTCAGTTTTTGACACTTCTCCACACTTAAAACCTTTTAGTGTTGAAAACAATTCATTATCTATAGTTTTATATATGATTAAGATTTAGAAATATGACAAAGTTTCTGGATAATACTTATATAGTTATGTAGGTATATATACAAATTTCGCACTATTTTCTGGGTGTTCTTCTTGTACAATTTTAGTAATGCTTACACAAAAATACTTATATGCTACAAATTTCCCACTGTTTTCGCGTTGTTCTTCTAAACTTTTAGTAATTTTTATAATTCTATTCAATTTTCTTTTAACTTCACCACACTGAAACATTCTAGTGTTAAAAACAATGATTATTCACCCTTCAACTTCTTATACCATATATCGATCATCATCATCGATCACAGATTTCATCTGTGTGAAGATCTCTCTCTCTCTCTTTGATACTTGTAGTTCCCGGTACGAGGTAGGCGAGGGCAACTTCAAAAGGGTTGGGCAAATACAACTTAGATTTTATCGCTTCGTAGAATTAAGTTCTTGGTTCTAGCGGCATGTACTTCACTTTCGTTGGAATTAGTTTTGGCCAAATTCCGTTTGGTTAGTTGGCAATTTTGTATACTGCTCAAGATAGTATTCTTATCTTATCTTACTCGCTTTAGAATAGTATAGTATATATGTTTAATTATTCGGCTTTTCTCTGCACTCACAAATAAGGCTGCGGCCATTAGACACATTAAGTATTTTATTGTTTGTGTGTTAGTGTTTGTGTTTGTGAAACAAAAAAAGGCTTTTCGGACTTGACATTCGAGTAAAGAGTTTCTTTCGGGGTTTGAAAGAATCATAAATAATGCTGTTGCAAGGCAAATGAAACTTTAAGCTCGAGTGATCCAAGTGCGCAAGTGCGAAATTCGATAAGTGCAAAAATTAAATATATACACACACAGACATGCATTCGAAAATGTTCGAGTATGTAGATCAAAATCGTTTGGGTAAATATTTAACTTGGTTTTTTTGGCTGTTGGACAGAATTTCAACAGCTTTGCCATTCCGCTTTGATGGCTCTGCCTTGGCCCGCTCTTTCTCTCTCTCTCTCTCTCTCTCTCTCCACAGCTCTCTTATCTGTCGAGTGGCTTATGGTCGATAAACCGTTAAATTGATGACTGAGAAATACCTTTTCCAAAAGCGATATTTAATGAGCGATATCACTACAGTAGCAATCGATACGTAATCGATATATAATCCATATGTAATCGACCCACAAACCGTATGTAATCAATATATAATCGATATATTGTATATGTACAATCGATATATTGTATTTATACATACAATCATTTGTTTTATAATCGATATTTATCGACATGTAGTCGACTTTTCGCATATTTCGTGGCTTTACTGCACACGCTTATCGATTACCGTGGACTCGATATGTAATCGTATGTTATCGACATGTTATCAATATTTATCGGCATGTGATCGATATGTTATCGGCTTGCAATCGATATGTTATCGACATGTAAACGATATGTTATCAGCATGTAATCGATATGTTATCGGCATGTAATCGATATGCAATTGATATGCAATCAATAGAAAAGTAATAATAAATATTGATGACCATACATTGAATGTCTGTCTACTGTCTGTTAAAGTTTATCGATAGCCCTACTTGCATGCAACTATCGATATCATCGATATACATGCACAGCCCAATAAGTTTCTATTGACACGGCAAACATAAACCCACAAATGGCAAATCCAATGTGCCAAAAGCAAAAACAAACAAAACACACACACTCGAACTTGGAGAGTTGGAACTCTGTCGGGGATTCGGATTTGGATTCGGATACGAGTCGCAAGTCGAAATCGCACCTTAAAAAATTACCAATTGACTTGCTCACACCCTCCCTCCCTCGCTTCCCTCACTCTCCCTCGATCTCCCTCTGCCTCGTTCGCTTTGCGTGCCTGTCGCGCACTTTAAATAGCTGCTCCCAAAAACAGAAGAGACCGAAGAAGAATAAGAAGAAGCAGACAAAAAAAAGAGCGAAAAAATAAACAAGAAACGTTAAAAGAGGAAAGAAACGCAACAATGTCAGGTGTGTGTGGGTTCGAAAACAAAAATCTGCCAGAAATTGCTAAATAAATACAAAAAAGGTAGAAGAGAATAAAGAAAACGAGAATGAAGAAGAACCATAATGATAAGCTAATGATAATGATAATAGTAATAAAAATAGTAAATACGAGTAGTAATGAAATAAAAGCAACAAAACATAATTATCATAATAATAATACATATAATAAATAACGATTAAGTGATAGAGGGAGAGAGATGACATTCGGGAGGATCAACGAAAGTTATATACCATTTAATTGATAATGGACTGAGATCTATAATGATTAAAAGAGTTATTTCAAAGGATTTCAACTCATTACTGAAATTTGATCGGACAATAAACACAGAAGTTATTCAAGAAAGTACAACACTCAGTGCTTGTGGCAACTAACAAGGGAGGCTAGCGAGCGCCATCTGTCGAGAATAATTTGCAAGCATGCACATGTACATATGTATGTATGAATTAAACAAATAAAACTACAACGGAACATACATTGGTCAAAGGGTATCCCACTGTTGTTCTCGTTTTAGTCTTAGAACTTGTTAAACCGTAAAGTTCACAGTGCAATACTTTATATATTTGCATATTATAATCATATATTTACATATGTATATTAGAAGTGTTATATAAGTATTTCATTTTATATAAGGGTATTAAAACTACGTACACGTTTTCGTCTTTGCTTTTATATCTAGTTAGTTAGCTTGTTCCACGAACTGGCCATATGACAAATCAGCTAAAGCTCTACACAAAAGATCTCCGAGTTCGAGCATACCATAAACTCCACAGTTTCTCAGTGGGTTAAGAGCTTGTAATAGTTAATTAACTAATACGCCGATTAGCTACGTAGCCCTGCGTATAGGGTTCAGATTTGATATATATATACATATACATATATATATGTGTGTGTATGTATGTTTATATTCATGGGGGCCCCCGGTCGACATGACGATCAGCCCGCACGGGAGACAGGCCAACGGGTGCGTCATCTATCGCTGTGGCTCTGATGGTCTCTATATGCTATGAGGTGGGGCAGTTGCCTGGTGGTGGTGGGGCCTGTCAATCAACAAGCAACGCCGCCACTTCTAGGGCTTATCTTAAGTAACTAACGCGCCGCTAATCGATCATTCTGTATCTGCGCCTGTCCTCTTCTCTATGTAAGAATGCGTACAAAGAAAAGAGAAAAATATAGAAAGAGAGTAACTGGGAGAGAGAGAGCGCATGAGAGAGATGAAGAATGCGACTGATAAGCTTCGTTTTCGACCCAAACTGGTTTCTCTTCTCTCGCGCCAAGGGAGTGAAGAGGGCGGCAAACAATTTATCAAGCTGAAAGCCGAAAAACAAAAGAGAGAGAGAGAAAAAAACAACAAACCAAAACAAAAATCAAATGATTCATACAAAATTCAAACGTAAAAACGATGCGTTGTTTAGTTTAGGTCACAAGAACGCCGGATACACTCACACACACACTCACACATACACGGGCACACACAGATTCATATAGAGTTGAAAATTGTTGCTTCTGTTGGCCGAAAGATTGATCGCATTTCAAACACAGCCAGACGATCAAATTTTATGCTAACCGTTAACATTTTGCATACAGTACAGATCCTCTCACACACACACACACACACACACACACACACACACACATACATACATATGCATACTATATATGTATGTAGCATATATACAAATATGTATAATGTTTATATATTCATATTAGATTGCTCCAGCGTCAGCGTAAAATCTTTTCTTTTCGGGGTTTATGATTACACTTCGAGTCGGAGAGCCCAAAGTTGTTACTCACTTCTTTTGCAGGGTATGAGCAAATTAAGACAAGATTTAACATTAAAACGAGCAAGAAAAGCAACAGTCGAGCGGCATGCGACAGTGGAATACCCTTCGGCTTATTCATTTGCGGGGGCGGTGGGCGTGGCATCTAACATTTAAAATAAACTTGATCACCGTATAGTACACAGGCATCTTTCTGCCAAATTTGGTATCTCTAGCTTTTATAATAGCTGAGATCTGTATATTTACACAGACAGACAGACAGAGAGACAGACAGACAGAGAGAGAGACAGAGAGAGAGACAAACCTTCTGCCTGTTACATGCATTTGCACAAAGTTAGTATACCCTTTTTGAACCACTTTAAATGGTCGAAGGGTATAAAAGGAAGCAGAAGAATATCTTGTAGCCCTACATTCGTTCTCTTATCGACCCTCTCTCTGGTAAGTTATCGAATACCTTAGCAAAGTGCAATACATTTTAAATTGAACTTGAACAGCAAAATAATAGCAACCATATCTTATCGCCCCCCAACCCAACAGGATATCTTGACTAACAAAATGCGAAAGATAAGAGTAGCTGGAGTAGCAACCTAATAAGACATTAGAAATGTACACAGATTATCTTTCGAAATGTTTAGGTTGAACAAACAACAAGATAGTTAAGGAATTTCCTTAAACATTTGCCAGCTGATTTCGATACAACAGATAAGATACTAGATTATAACGTAAGATATGATTTAAAAAAGAAAGAAAATGTTTTCAAGTTAGTAAACATGTTTGGCGCGCCTCAATGAAACCGAGATCGAGACCGATCAACATCTTTTATTCTTATGCAAATATACTCGCAACATTGTATTTGTCGACATCCTCCAACTAGAACACTTTCCAGAACTGGTATCAGTCTGATGCCACGCCTCGGATTGAGAATAACAATAGAATTTTTCAAGGTCTTCCCAGCTGCTTTTTCTATTCTATTTCATTTTGGGCATTTGCATTTGATAAGTATGTATAGTTTTGCTTACGGTTCGCTGTCGCCCTTCAATCAGGTTCGTCACATTGACCTATATATGGTATACGACGACGACGACGACGACGACGACGACGCTAGAGAATCGCTGCGTAATCCGAAAACGCGTAGAACGAGTATTCGTTCTCTTTCCGATTACAAAGTACAGATAGTACCGCTAGTAAAGGTTTTGTAAAGGTTTATAACACTTTAATTGGCCTCAGCAAGTGTAAATAACAGGGTATTTTTAGAGTTCACAACAAGCATTAAGTATTTAACGAACTTTATCGAAGTGTAAATGATGACAAGTGAAATTGATAAGTTTTTATTTGTATTTGCATGCAAATGAAGGGGTGTGCTGTCATAAACTCTTAATACAATAAATAATATATGTACCATATATGTATATACAGGGTATTAGTCAGTCGACTAGCAGGCTGTTGGTAGCTCCTCCCGATACGTAGCGTCTACGTATTTGCCGTGCACAAACATGGGAAAGGTGACAAACCTTATGAAGCTAATGAATCTGACAAAGCCCCAAACAGCGCATAACGAGTACCTGCACGAATATCTCAGTCTCTCAGTGTGAGAATGAATGTATGTAAGTGTGTATGTGTGCGTATGTGTGTGTGTGTGTGTGTGTGTGTGAGACTGCGAGTGTTTTCAGTGCCACGGCAAACTTGGACTTGCACTATAATTTTTTGACGTTTTTGGTGAATGCGTTCAATGGCAACCAAATGTATCTCCGCCTCCCCTCCCCACCCCTTGCCACGCTCATTGCCCTTACCAGCTTTAGTTGCAACTACTTAACAATCGATCAGCAGTAAGTAGGCTTACCACGCAGCAGACAACAGTCAATCAATCAGTCAGTCCGTTCGTCAGTCACTCTCCCAATCCGCTCGGCTTGTATCGGACTATTTATGGCTGACAACTATGCGACCAGTTGCCATATGCGATTATTGAAATTGAAATTGAACAGAAATCTCGAATCGGATGCCCGCAGTCCGTTTCGATTACATAATTAGTCGTCAAGGTTAGCTTAGTTAACCAAATGGCCAAGTGCTTATCATGCCAACAGACGAACGGACGAACGTGTTCGTGTTTGATTGCGATAAGCACACACAGTGCATACACTCATCGATAAGATTGTACCAAGACTATCGATACACATACCTATACATATAGTTATGCATGTGTGTGTGTGCCTGCATATCGTATACATAGTAAGTTAGTAAGTTATTTATTGATCAACTTGAACTTGACTTGGGTGTGGTCATATGGGTCATAAATTAGTGAATCACCAAAGTCAACGAAGCATGCGTTGAGTTTCGTTCAAGATTCGTTTAGTTTGGCCAATTGTTATCGTTATATATCGACATGCCTCCTTTGCGACTTATTTGAGGTTATGTTGTACAGTCAAACTGTTAGATACTCTGTTACCAATACTGTTTACCTCTGCCATTCACCTCAGTAAGAGAGCAAACATGCATGTACATACATACATGCAAATCTTTATAGATCTTTATGGATATAGGCAGGTAAACACCTGCATGCACCTGTTGCTGTTGTTGTTGTTGTTTTTTCTTTTGTTTTCGTTGGGTTTATCGCGCTGCAATTCTTGACTAATGATTGCTAAAACGTTTTCTATTACACACACACACATACATATAACTACCTTTGTATGTGGTTATTAACGAGAACAACAACAACAACGACAACATCTGCAGCAGAGCATAAAGCAGTTTGTAACTGCCGTTAGAAGGGGCAACACATTGCCAGCAAATTGACTCTATGCAAACATGGCTCTCTTTACTCTTTACTCCCTCTCCACGCTGCTCTCTGCACACCACTCTCATAGTCCATAAATTGTTTTTGTTAGTTTTATTTGTGCTACTGGTTGACCTTGACAGGCATCAACACACAAACACACACATACTATAAGAAAGAATGAGCGCGCTCTTCTCATGCACTCAAGTATGCGTGCGAGCGAGACAGAGAGAGAGAGAGAGAGTTGAGGTGGGGTGCAATGCACGAGAGAAGGAGGTGAATTAGGAGAATATATATGTACATAGTTGAAATGTGTGTTGTACTCACCTTTTGCAGCACTCATTAGATCCTTAACCTCTTTGATAATGCGCTTGATCTGATGACTAGTGTGATCCAATTCCTTTTCGTGACGATTTAAATTATCACGAAATTCTGGACTATCGACAATGCATTCCTCAAATTCCAATGGCTCCAGGCCGCGGCGAAATTCTTTACCGCCGCCCATTTTCGTTTTTGTTTTGCTGTTGTTGTTGTGGTTGTTTGTTGTTGCTGCTGCTGCTGCGGCGGCTGCAGCGGCGGCGGCTGCTGCTGCTGCGGCTCCGACTGCGGCTGTAGTTGTTGTTTTTGTTTTCGACGTTAATTTTGCTGCTGAGCTGCTAAAATTTGTTTTATTCTTTACTTTAGTATTACTGTTGCTGTTGTTGGTATTGTTGTTGTTGTTGTTATTGTGGTGGTTGTTGATATTGATTTGAGAGGCGTTTGAATTGTTGCGCCGAAAGCGACGACGCACAAAGTAAATATGTTTGTTTTTTAATTTGCCTTTTGCAGCTGCACTTGCTGCTGCTGCTGCTGCTGCTGCTGTGGTTGTTGTTGTTGTTGTTGCTGTAGCTGCTGTTGTTGCTGCTGTTGTTGTTGTTGCCGTTGTATTGTAGCTGTAGCTCTGTTGCGGTATTCGGTTAGTAGCTGATGTTGTTGTTGCTGCTGCTGCGTTGTTGATATTGTTATAATATTTCTTTCGATTAGTATTCGCTTGCTGCGGCTCATTAGTATTAGTATTAGTTGTTGCTGTTGTTGTTGACGTTTGATTTGTATTTAAATTAATATTATTAATATTGTTGTTATTGTAATTATAATTGTAATTATTTTTGTGTTGCGTCTGCTTCATAATTTCAAGCAAAACAAAATGAACAAACAAAATATTATTAATTTATTATAATTGATTTATTTTTTTGTTTTGTTTTTTGTTGTATTGCGCTTTTGTTGTTGTTGTTGTGCATAAATATAAATATATTTAATACGTGAGGGGGTGTGTACACACTTGCACTTTTTTTTATTTGGCGTAACGAAAACAAATGCAAAAACACTGCAAAAACAAAAGGAATTTCGATTAATTAAAACACACGAAAACAAATCCAAAGCAAAAGGCGGGTAAATATATCGATAAATGTATTGATGTGTGCACATACATATGTATGTGTGTTTACGTGTGTGTGTGTGTACAATGAGACAATGCGATTTGTTGTAATTACAATTTGAAAAACAATAAAATGCAAGCGAAAATCACAAATAATTATTTAATGACTGTTTTGCTTGTATGTGTGTCTCTGTGTGTGTGTGTGTGTTTAATGATCACATGAATTATGGCTAAAGGAAACGAGAGAAAAACATACGAAAAATATTCGCAATATGAAACAATAACAAATAACATTAATCAACAGCTGCAGCTTTTATTATCATTATTGTAATACACAAATTGAACAAATGCAAAGCAAAATTTAAAAAAAATAAAATGAAAAAACAAAAACACAAGCGAAACAAGCACACGCACGCACAGTAAGCAGTAATGGTAAAAATAATTACTTGTAGTACTAACTTTTTCTCAAATGCATTCTCTCTCTCTCTCTCTCTCTTACACACTCTCTGTGTCTCGAAGAGAGTTAAAAATGCAACAAAGACAACAACAAACAGGCCAGAGCAGACGAGAAGGAACAGCAAGAGAGGCTCGCGCGTTCACTTGCTCGCTCGCTCACTCCCTCACGCACTGTGATGCTGCAGCTGAAGCAGCACCAGCAGCGACGACAGCAGCACGGCGCAGGCACGTTTATGCGTGCAAACAATTCGAAATTTGTACAAAAACGCATTCGATTTGGTTTTTTTTTTAATGAATTTGCATTAAATGCACAAAATTTTGCACTATCACAGACTATATAAATATGCAGTCAACAATAGCCGAAATTTATGTGAGCGCTTCGCTATCGCTGCGCTGCTGTTGGTGCTGCTGGTGCCGCTGTTTCACTGCTGCTGCATTGCTTTCATTATTGTTGTTTTTGTTGCTGTTGCAATTTGATTTTGGTTTGCAGTTACTTTTTGGTTTCCGTTTGCTGCAACTAATTTCATTTGCTAAAAATCAAATTTCGCTCAGCCACAAATACAGACACACACACACGCATACAACACAGCACACACACACACACAGAGACTTAAAGTCGCGGTCGTTTGTAGCAGAAACTTGTTGAATATGTACGTAAAAAACTGGTTGCGCGACATCAACTACAAAGGCGCGTTCAGTTCGGCACATACATAACACACATACACATGCACGTTCACACTTGCACACACATACTCAAACACACAAACAGACACAGGCAGGCAGGCACACACATGCACAACAATTGAAACTGCACTGCATTGTTTATATTTGTATTTTTTTATTTTGTGTTATTAACTTCGCGCTGTTAGTTTTTGCAACACAAAACAAACACAGACACGCACATACACGCATCATACACTCACAGCACTCTCTCGCGAGAGAAGTGCGAACTTTAAATGAACTTTTAGATTTTCCCACATGTGTTTTTCCAAAAACAAAAAAAAAAAAAAAGAGGAACAAGAAACGAAACGGGAAAATACAATCTTTGGAGAAATAACTAAATTACACACTTCATTGCATAATTTCAGCTGCTGCGGCGGATATTGTGGCGGCTGCTGCTGCTGCCATTTTGATACGCGCGATCAAGTAAATACGCGTATTTCAAACGCAACACCGCGGCGCACACACGAAAAAAAACAACAAAATGCAATTGTCGGCCGTCGGTCTCGCGCGACGTCGTTGTCCGTTCACGGCAAAAATCCAACAAGACAAAACCGAATAACAAAAAATAACAACAGCACGCGCGATGAAAGTTTGTACGAGATAACGTCATGCTAACCATCTGGCACTATGCTGCTCTCTGAGAGTATTTCTACATGCGTTTGTGACGTCATACTGTTTGAAATTTCAACGCGCGCATTAGAGAAATACAATAAATGCGTGAATGGTTTAGAAAATTTATTGTTAAAGTTAAATTTAGGATATAATTTTTCATTTCATTTATATAGCTGCAATTATTTACTTTTCTGCAGTGCCAACAAATACACAATCTGTATTTTTATGCAAGTACTTATGACGTGCAACTTTTTTCTGTTACTCTCCTGTTAATGCGCTGTTTCCTGCTGTATTTATAATCGCTGCTGTTAACGATGCAATGTTGTTGTTGCATTTAAAAATTTATTTATAGAATTGATAACCTATTTTTTTTTTGGTTTTAGTGCAGGTTTTGCTACGCTAAATATTAATAATTGATGTATTCTTAATTTATTCTATTTCATGAGGCCATTAAGTGCTATCGATATTGAACTAGTTCCTTGCATAAATATTTGACTTGAGCCAAATTTCGCTTTGAATGAATATGTATTATTCATTGACGATTTGTAATTACATTTATGACTCTTATTATTATTTTTATTATTCAGAATTGCCGGCTGAGTAAGACTTGACACGCTTCTAAATTATCTTAAGATGAGATATTTACAAGCTGAGAGTACTTAAAATGCTACCAAATCCTTTCGCATTTTATAAACAGTAACATTATAATCCCCATTACAAGTTGACTATTTAGCAAAACTATTTTTATTTATCAATTTATTAAACCGAACCAGCTACCTTTGAGAACAACTTTAAGCAAATTTGTACTTAACAGTCAGTTTACAGAGCTGTTAATAAGCTATCGATAGGCATAACGATACACATAGCGAACTTCTGCTTTATCCGCCAGATGGCAGCACTTTCCTTTGTTACCGCAATTTCGAATTGCAAACTGCCGTTTTTACAAATAAAGCCCTGCTTGATTTATACCAACGAGCTCTGTTGTGTAAGCAGTGAACTGCTTGGGATCTCCCCGTAACAGTAAAAGGCTAGTTTTTCGTATTAACCAAGATGGTACTTGGAAAATAGCTAGATTTGACGAGAAAAAAAGCAATGTCGATCACAAACCCCACAACCCCCAACAAAAAAAAAAACAGTTAGCTCAATCGAGTTTTAAATGTAATTTATATTTTGTATATTTTCAATATGTATATAATAATAGCAATTACACAAAATAATATTAATAGACAATAATAATATAATAATAATAATCATAATAGTACAATAATGATCAGTATATAGTTATTCATTCATCATCATATTCATAATCATCGGTTTTCAATCGAAAATGAAATCATCATACATTCAACATGCAACATGCATACAAAAACCAAAAAAAAAACAAAAAAATTATTAAGAAAAATGAAAAATATTACAGAAAACAAAAAATATACGTATTTGATAAGAATTTGAATAGCAATAGAAGGAAGTAAGGTCGTATCAAGGTCATGGGAAACAAAAGAGAAACAGTAATGGAAATGTTAACTAATAATGGTTAAAGAAGGATTTATAACTGTTCTTGCAGTGTGGCATGTTTTGAATATTTTCTATATACGATTATATATTCTTTCTCTTCGACTTTCTCTCTATCTCAATCTGTTGTTAGCATATAATATAGTATCGAATTGGATTTCGCTTCTTGCTTGGAAAGTTTACTATGTGTGTGTGTGTGTGTGTGTGTTTGTGTGTGTGTGTGTGTGTGTGTGTGTGGATCGTGGATTGTGTGTTATGGAACGCAAAAATGTCTAAATTTAAAATTAATGTATTAACGTTGCATTTATATTTAATATATATGTACTTTTTAATTATTTTTCAACGTGCCACGTTAATGGATTTTCTTTTTCTTCTTCGATTTCGTTTTGTTTTACTCGCTCTTTTCTTGTTTTTAATATAATTTGCATTAAGTTAAAATCTTTACTTCTTTAAGTAGTAGAATGTTTCGTGAGTGTATTCTTTTCTTTTATACAAACAATTAAAATTTTATTAGACGTATTTTTCTTTCCAGCTCTTCTTTTTTGTTTAGTGTAATTTTATATGAAAAGAGTGGGAGCAATCAGTGATTCACATTTATGTATGATTCGACAATGATTCACTTGTCATTCACTTCGACTTACGCGCTGTGGAAATTTCAATTCAATTTTTAATTTAATACATTTTAAACATAAACTGTGCCTGCCTTTTTTTTTGTTTAACTTTTTCTTTTCGTTTTTGTATCGTTTTCGTTTTTGCTAACTCCAAAATTGTGTGCTTTTTTCTCTCATTCTTTCTTTCGATTTTTATCTCATTTTTCATCTTTCTTTAGCATTTTACTTTTATTTGTATTATATTTATTCATAAATTGTATTTATTTAACACATGTATTTGTCTGTGTTTGGTTTGTTTTTTTTGTTATTCTGTTTTGTTTTTAATGCTTAAAATGTAATAAATTTAATAATAATAATAAACTACGACCATTTCTGCTGAACACTAGTTTTGTTGTTGTTGTTGTTGTTGTTGTTGTTATCTTTATCTTCATCTTGCTCTCTTTGCTGTTGGTGTTTGTTGTTGCTGTCGCTTGTTGTTTGTTGTTGTCATCTTCAAGCCCGATTGCGCTTAGTTGCTTTTGTAGCTGTTAGAAAGAGAAGGCGCTTGTGTTAGAAGTGAAACAGATGATACTCAGCAGATCGTTAAAAAGACAGAGACAGAGAGATAGAGAGAGAGAGAGAGAGAGGGAGAGAGAAAAGGGTAGAGCAAGCAAGCAAGAAATCATTCAACTTTTGAAATAACAAACAGATTTCAATAGTAATACTATATATAGATATATAGATCAACTGTATATATACATATATATATAATATACTATACTATATATAGTTATACTATAATACGTATAGACAGCCGCTAGTATTTACTATATATAGATAGATAGATATACTATAGTATATACAAAGTGTCATACTATACTATATATAATTATATGCGTATACGTGTTGTTTTTGGTTAAATATATATATATATTCATTTATTAATCGAATAAAGATCGTTGTTGTTGTTGTTGTTTGTGTGTCATTTTCAAAAGTTGAAAAAACGATAATAAACTAAAGAATAATAACTTATTCGGATTTATATAAAGAGGAATTTCAAAAGTACAAGCAACTAACCGAATTATCAATATTAATCATAAACAAATGCAACAATTTTCTTGTGTCTCTGTGTGGGTGTGTGTGTGTGTAAGATATATAGATAATTATATAGTGCAGTTGCTGTTGTTGTTGTTGCTGTTGATGTTGTTGTGTAGCTTGTGTTGCTGTTGTTGCTGTTGTATTGGTCGATTTTCATTTCTTTTTGGCGCTCATGCAAAAATGTACTGAATTGTTGTTGTTTGTAGTGTTGCTGCTGTTTGTTGTTGTTGTTGTTGTTGTTGTTGCTGCTGCTGACTACTTAGTTGTTGTTGTGGTTACAGCTACATTGTGTTGTTGTTGTTGTTGATTGGTTGTTTGTTGTGGTTGTTGTGCCTACATATAGGGATAGCCCATGTTGCGGCCAGCCGCTGCTGCAGCTGCTGCCGCAGCACCAGGTGGATAATTTGTTGCATATTGCGGCGGTATTCCCATTGCTGGTCCCGCTGTGATCATCAGCTGTGGCTCCATTTGAATGATATTCTTGTGCTCCGTGGTATCATCCTCCTTCTCGCGCTGCGCCTCATTCTGCTCCAGTTTATCCACCTTGCTGGTGTATTCGCGCAGCACCTGATCAAACATCGAACAATATATGATTAGCATATATAATAGATATATGTAACTATATGTATTATATGTACCTGTATCAAGTAGGGCATGGCAAAGTCCATGATTTTGTGTTTCCATGCCAGTTCCAGTATAACATCGGGACGCAGCAAATCGTAGCACTGCAAAGGGAGCAAGATAAACGCATTAGTTTCTAACATACACTCCTTCCTTACTATAGTAATAGACACAATTTGAAATTGAGCAACAAAGTTCCAGGTGCACTTAAATAAATATGCCAGTTAAATTGTGGTAGATCTTCTTCATACCTGATATAGACATGCTATATCTATCTATAATAATAGGCACACATTTTGAAATGGATCAACAAAGTTGAAGGTGTCAAGGTGTACCTATTATTTGATTTAGTATGCCAGTTAATTCGAGGGAAGTCTCCTTCATACCTGATATAGACATGCTGCAAAGCAATCGTGCGCATTGCGCTCCAGGAACCAACCCAGAAGCTCCTCGGCAATCTCCTGTTTACCAGACTCGGCAGCATACTCCATGGCATCCTTATACAGTTTATCCTTCTTGCACAGCTCAACACTCTGTTTCCAGCGATTGTTGCCTGGTGAAGAGACATTAAAGTGAAATTAGAAAAAGGTATACTATGTATGTATATATATATATAATATATATTTACCCTTGTAGAGATAGGCTGCAATGCGACGGAATTCGGTTAGCTCGTGCTTCTCGAGCTTTTGCGCCAGCGCAATGGTATCAAAGTTATCGAAGCCATCAATGGAATTGCGCAGACCCTGATAGTCCTCTTCGTCGATAAGCAGTCCATTGAGTGCCTCATTGATTGCCTTGTTGTTCAGCGACTGTACGGAACGTAGATAGGGCTTAACCAGCGGCAGATAGCCCGTCTTGGAGAAGTAGCTGACGGCCCGTGTATGATCCATGCGGGGAGCTAGCACCAGCAACATATCGTTGAGCAGCAACGGTTTAAACTCCAAATAAAACTCAATTGCCTTGTAATAGAGCTCAATGTTCGCCACCTTTGTGATAATGTCCTTGAAGTGCCCCTCACGCCACGCCTCTGTGGGATGTGCCATCATCGCCAGCACGGCGTTATCATATTCCTCATACTTGTCATACAGGAAGACCAGCTCGGACCACAGATGCGCCGATTCGGCGGCACGCAATACCTTCGGTATATTGACACGCGACCAGAACAGCTCCAAATGTTCGCGCATTTTCGATGGCTTGAACTTTGAATAGAGTATTGCCAGCTCACTGAACATGCCCATGTGGGCACGCTCCAGTCCGAGTGCGGATTCAAGCAGGGCAATCAATTCATCGAAATAACCACGATTCTGATAGTAATTGATCAAATCCTCCAGCTCATCGGCATGCACAACAATATGCAGACCGCACATTTGGGCCAAACGAAACTCCTCGGCATCGACGCAGGCAAAGCACACCTCCTTCCAGGTGCGTGTCGAGTTGGCTTTGCGCGCTGAGTCTACAGCACCCTGGAATTCCTTCAGATACACCAGTGTGATGGCCAAGCGGGCGAAATTGCTGACATTATTGTACAGCAGCTTGGCGGCATCGTACATGCCATCGCTGAAGCAACGATCACCGATCTTTTGTATATCTGCATGATTCGGTCCCGATATGAACTCCTCCAGATCGGCCAGACGTCCAGTGCGTGCATACGCATAGATCAGTTCACTCTCAATGTACGATTCACGTGCCTTCTTGCGTGCCATTTGCAGATAACGCACCAGATCATCCCATGATTCCACTTTGCTGGCAACATCCACAACATCCATATAGGCACTGGGATCATCGGCCTTAATATACGAATCGATTGCTTCTTTAACTAGTCCCTGCTGCAGCTGTGCCTTGGCCAGCTGTGACCACACTGCGGGCTCATTGCAACGTTCGGCAAATTCATTGGCACGCTCCAAATTGTTCACCTGATCGATTAGCACCTGTATAGCGGAAGTGTTAACATCGAATTTCTTGAAAATTGCGAATGCCTCCTCGTACAATTGATTACTGATCGCAATGTTGGCAATATCTGGTGCATCATAGTTATCCAGACGATTGATGTAGTCCATGACACGTGTACGATCCGCTTTGATTGCTGTCAAGATGAGCAGATTCTGTAGATTGCGATGATCACTGAATACGGATGAATCGAGAATGATTTTCTCCAACAATTCGATCAGTTCATTTGGCAAATCGGCTGTCATGAATGCCTTCACAGTCACAGATATATCATCGGGATCTTGAGTCTCTGAGAGTGCTGTCTGCACAACCTGATCTATAAGCTGACGCTTATAGGGATTAGCTTCGGAGAGTACCTCGGCCCACAGATCAGCATCACGGCGACCGACCAGATAGCGTGCCTCACTCTTGAACAACGAATTCTCATTGCATACAGCGATCAATTCACGATCGCATTGACCACGTTCATAGGCAACGCATGCCAAGTGAGGATCACGTTTCTCGCAATAGCGACCGACAACACGACTATCATAGTATTGATTCTCCTTGAGGAAACGTTCGGGATTATTGTTTGAATCAATGTAGATCTTGGCCAGTGCATTGTGAGTCGCTGGCTCAACGCAACCCTCATGGACACGCGACTCCAGCCACGGCAGAAGCAATTTCAATCGATTACGCTTCTCTACCTCCTCAACAAGTTCATCCGTGGAGAATTGTCCCTTCACCACCAAAATTAGATTCTTGATAATATCCTCACTGCAATCGACATCGAGCAGACCGCCCACAACGACAGGGAGACGCGATGGATTCACCTTCTGCACATAGATCTCAATGTATTTTTGCAGATTATTACGATACAGATATAGGACAAGATCGTGCACAAAATCGAAACGATCACAGACAATTATCAACGGCAATTGATCGGTCAGCTTGGCCTCCTTCAGGAAGTTCTTAACACGTTCGGGACTATAGCAATTTGATTCGCGGCAAATGCGTTCAACTTCCTTGATTTGATTCGTTTTGCATGCGGCCTGAATGTACTTGAAGTGCACCTCAGGATCCTGTGAGAAGTTCACAATGCTGCTAAGGAAATAGAACAAACCATCGTAGCTCTTGAAACTCTCGAATAGATCAATCAATGCCTTCGTGGTCAATTGCTCATGATATTTGGTGGCGATCTGCACACATATTTGTAGATTTTGTCTCAAATTGGCCGTCAACATGGCCTTAAGGCACTCCAGTGAATCCTCCACCGAGAGTGTGCCAAAGAAGCTAACCAACCATTCGGCATTCAGCATATGGGTATGAACAACGGCACGCTTGATATCATACAGATCCGTATAGTGCTCCAGGGCACGCTGCAGCAGACCAGCCTTCTCGCACAGCTGGGCAATGTGTGCCCGATCGTAGTGGGTGAACATGGCGTTGCCCAGTATAGCATCAGCGACTTGCGGTGCCGATAGCAAATTCATTTCAAGCAGACGCGTCTGCAGTGCACCCTCAGCGGGACGATTATGCTTGAGGGCATCCAACAGAAAGGCGGTACACTGTTGCACCATTGAGTGTTCCATGAAGATGTCAACAATCTGATTGATGTCCGCCAGCGGCTCCTCTTCGGCTACCAGCATTGAGGCAAAGCCAGCACCCTGTTCGGGATTGCTGCGCATAACCGAACGCAAAAGGAATATATAATCGGGTGTATAGTTAACCTTCTTGGCGTACAGCACTATCTTCTGGAATTGTCCGGTTTCGGCAAAGCATTGTATCACTTTGTTGGGCACATTGGCGCGTAAATAGATGGATAATGCAAGCGTTGGATCCGCCGTCTTCACCAGATCACCAAGCTCCTCGCTGCACTCAAGCTTCTCCTCCTTAAGCCACTTCTCACACAATTGCTTCTTGCCCTGCAACAGTACGGGACGGCATAGCTCCAAGGATTCAAACTTATTAAGTTTACCCTGATCGAGAAGAATGCCAAAATATTGCAGCAATGGAGGCGTAGTGGAGCCCGCCGGAGTCTGCACCTGCTGGAAACGTTGAATCGTTTGGGGAGTACGCAATATTGCTTTGGGCGCCAACGCTGCAACCTTAGCCGCCTCAGCATATTGTCCGGCCGTAAAGAGTTTATTAAACTTGCGCACAAACAAATCCTCAGCACCGGCCAAATTGTTACGCACTGCCATGCGTAGAGCCAAATCGGGATTCTGGAGTACCGTATTAATGTACGGAATGATCTGCTCCTCATCGACAGTCACAGAGAGCACTTGTCCCTTGCGATTGACACCGATAATGCCACCACTTGCCTCGTGCGGTGCTGTCACAAAAATCGTATCGGCCGATATGCGATTCATGTAGATGCACGTGGCCGTCTCCATGTCGTACAGATGAATGTATCCATATTTGGTTATCAAATAGATTGTATCGTACTTGGCGGAAACCTGCATGGCCACCGGAAAGTCATTTTGTGCCTCTGGCGGAAAGAATACATCGACTGCCTTCTTTGGGAATGGTTGATTGCCATTCGGTGGTGTTCCGACCTCAATAATGTGCAACTTGCCGCCGGTGGAAGTGCGTACGGCAAAGCAGAACAATGTCGTTGGCTCCTTGTTGCCCTCAATCTTAAAGGTGGCAAAGCTAGCCGCGTGTCCTTCAATTGCCTGCGATACCTTACGCTCCACCGAATACAATTGCATGGCACCAGCGACACGACTCGGCAACGCTGAGATGCCAACCAATAGGAGCCATTGCTGTGAGGCATTGCAGCGATAATTGATTATCTGACATCCATTGAGGGAGGAATGACGATCGAACATCTTTTGTGGCATCGAATCACCCTCCATGGACCAATGGAAGACGCTTGTTTCGGTAACCAGTGCCAGTGTATTCAATGAGATCCATTTCCAGAATACAACATCTTCGCTCATTGTGTGAGCCTTCATTTTCGATTTCATTTCAATGTTGAAGATCTGCAGCGTCTTTTGCGCTACACGTAGAGAAGAAAGAAGAGACAGGGAGAGAGAAGGTTTTCATTAAGATAATCCAACTTAGCTTGCCTCTTTTGCTATACTCTCTCTATAAGACTTATCTGTAACTTCTACTTACCTTTCAGAGCAATCACCTTGCTAGCCGGATTCATAATGGCCGAATCCGCAGATATGGGACGTCGAGTTGGATTCGATGAATCGTTCATATCAATGATAACCACTTGAGCGGTATCATTGGACTTCTCACGCACGCAAATGAACTTGTCCGACTCCATTGTGAGCGTACTGAACGAAAACGAATTCGGATTGATGCCGACATTTGTGAGCTAAGAAGAGAAAGATGCATGACATGATATGGGTTAATGATCATTATAAGATCGATAAAGAATACATGTTTATTATATTGTATAATCACCCCACCCCTTTTGATCACGTTTTGCAACTAGGGTTAAGATCAGTCAGCTATCAGCAAAATCGATTCGCGTATCTCTTCACTAAATCACAAAATATAAAACGCAATTGTCATACCCTACCCTACCCATCCCCCCCCCCACCAACAACAACCACAACCACCCGCTTAGTCACGGCTACTCTACACAGTGATATTTATGGTAAACAGAGAGACGAGAGAAAAGTTCAAGGTTTTGTGATCGATTAAACACATACACTCTCTCTCTCTCTCTCTCACACACACACTTACTCTTGCTCTCTCTCTTTCTCTATTGCATACAATATACCAAAATATATATTTCCTGTGTGTGTGTGTGTGTATTTTCGACAATATGTAATTGTATTAATGCAATGCACTTGAGAACAAAGCATACCACGCGGCCCATGAGTGAAACAAAGTGAAAGATATAGAGAAAGCGCCAATAGAAACAATGGCAACATTTTGTTTTTAGCCCAAAATGGCGTATTGCCATTTTAATTTAATTATTATGATTATGCCCCGCACTTGAATTAACAACAATGGCAATGATAACGACGATAACACACGCTAAAATGTTCGAGAAGCTAACAAAAACATTTCTTTATTGTCAAGTAAAAGACGTATAACAAATATAAACAGAGTGACAGAGAGAGGGAAAGAGAGGGAGAGCAGGAAAAAAAGAGAGAAAGAAAAAGAGAGAATATATGAAACATATTCATATGGTTTTATTTATACACCAAACTTCCTCATATTTGTCACTTTGCAAATTCGTTATTCATGTTTGCAACAATGTTGATAAGAAACAGAACAGAAGAGAACAGCGAGAAAATGTTTCTTATCAGTTATGAGTTGAGCTGAAGCTGTGCCTGGTACATACACCCCATAAATATAATAAAAGAGAGAAAGTAAAATGTACTTATTTTTCAACTCCAATACAATGCGAAGCCAACAGATTTTTGTATATAATAATGAATAATATATTGTAATACAAAAATAAAACTCTTGCAACATTCAATTCCATTTTACTTGGAATGTTAATCTACAACACTTTCTAATGATATTTCTGCACGCAATGCCACACATTAGGGGGCGTCTGCTATCTATTAAATAGTAAAAAACATTATGTATATACAAAAAATACATTTATCGATTTATTGTCAACAGTTTTTTTGGCGTGACTGAGTAAACGTTGTCTATATAGTGTGTGTGTGTGTGTGTGTAAGTATATGTACTGTATATATGTAGGTATAGTTGAAACGCGTCGACCTTATGCATTGTGAGAGAGTGAAATGGGGACAATTGGAAAACCTCTGGAATGCAGCTTAGATTTTCTACTATATATACATGTGTATATACATATATCTCATCTTAAGCAAGTTTAACTCGCCTTTTCATATTATTTGTGTCAATTACAAATTAACATATGGTCATTTCGCACTTAGTGCGACGACGACGGAGACGACACACACACACACACACACATAAAAGACGTTCTCAGTTGGTCGGTCCATAATCAAATTTTGTTTATACGCCCCGCTTGTCATTTGGGGGCCTCCCATTTACTATTTTGAGCAGGGTGTCTCGTATTTTTTGATAGAGAACAACAAAAAATAAATGTACAAATAATATACATAGTAAATGTACAAATAATATACATATGTATGTATATATTTTGGGTGTTATCATTTATGCATTTGTTACATTTTATGATATTGCAATCAAGTTGTTTTCATATTATATACATTAAGAGAGATATGCATGCATGTATATAATATTAAATGTGCTGCTGACTATAGATAAGATAAAACCGTCGCCTACAGAGTGAATCGCCCTAACCGACAATCTGACATGGATACAAGTGAAATTAACAATGACGCTCGCTTCGCTGCTGACGACAACAACAAAGTTGATAATATGGGCAGCATCAATTCCACACACACACACACACACACACACACACACACACACGCATAGATTGTAACTGTAAATCTCTGCCTACAAGTTGTGCATGTCGCAAAGAAAACGAGAACGGTTTAAGCAAATCTTTCATTTCATTTATTCAATCAAAACGAAAGCAACAACAACTGAACAAAGAGCGAAGAAGAGAAGCAAAGCAGCTAAGCTTAAATTACAACATGCTAAAACGAGGTGAATACGCCTGCATGTGTGAGTGTGTTCCTGTGGTACATGACGTTTATTTCACCACAGTGAACTAACACGCATACTCTTACACAGTGGCAGTCGTAGTTGTAGAAGAAGTGGGAGTAGAAATGGGGAAAACGATTACATGTTGCCAATGAACTCCTCTTCTCCTATACACACCCAAACGTACATACAATTTTATGTAGTATTATAAATATAACATAATATAAAATAAAATCTACGCTGCATTTCCTTATGAAGAGCAGGAAAAAACCCAAAACCTATCTAGCGTAATTACACAGAGAAACCGGTTTGGCAATACAAAACACACACACACACATAGAATCGGACAACACACAGGTTAACATCACCTCATGCATGTCTTACAAATACACATGCAACAGCTTAAAACACGTGTGTACGTGTGTGTGTGTGTGTGCATGCCTGCGAGCCGGCATTTGTCACCGGCAGGTGTTTCCCCCTACTTTTTGATTTAAATACATATGTGCAGCCAGCGTGAGTGTACGTGTGAGTATTTTTATTTATTACTGTTGCATTTTGGCATGGCAGCTAACAGTAAAATAACAGCAAAATAACATTGAGAGAAACTCGAGAACTCCTGTTTCCGTTTCAACAACAAGCACATATAGATAAAAACAATGAGAGCGATAGAGAGCAAAAACAAATGGAGAAGAAGAGCAGCAGCGAAGGCGACTACCGGCGGCTTGGCTGAGTCACATTTTCGTGAGCCCAAAAAAAATCGCAAATCGTTGGGACTAGTTTTATATGCCGGGGAAACGTCATTGTTTTTTTTTCAGTGTGATTCACCATGCCGTAGCTTTTTCTCATGAAAAAAAAACAGGTTATGAATTTATGAAAATTGGCGCGTTTTATTAAATTTATTATATATTATATAGTATGTCAGTCATTTGGTAAATTATTTATATCATCTACTTTATTCTGACCCATAAAAATTCAACGTAACTTTAATGCTATTTGAGCTAGTTACACTTCACCACAGTGTGCACTGTGTAGAGTTTTCTTATAAGAATGGATGCTCTATTATGCGAAAGAGAGGGGGCATAAGGAGAGTGCCCAACAACAAGTGGTTTTTTTCTCTTGCACACACACGCACATTGAACCTGCCATACCCAATTCCCCCCATCATACATTTTAAATCATTCCACCCTCTTTACCAGTGAAAGCAATAAATAAATAAAAACAAAAACAACTAATATTACTACTTTACTCACCTGTAAATGCTCTTGAAAGCGTATGGGTAGCGGTTGCGTCATCTTGACTGGCTATTGTGGGTCTCCCTCTCTCTCTTACTCTCTATCACTTGCTCTCTTTTTTGCGGCTGAAGTTTTAAGTTGTTGCTGCTCCTGTTCTTCTTGTTGGAGAGATTACACACCACACACTTTTATTGTTGTTGTTGTCGATAAGTGTAAGTTATAACGGAAAATGAGAATTCGAATACTGTTGTTGTTGTCTGCGTCAACAACGTTGACGTTGACTTTTTGTGGTTTTTTATTTTGTTTTGAATTTTCTTTTCTTTTGGTCGTTCGTTGATGTTGTTGTTGTTTTATCTTTAGTTGGTTCGTCTCGTTTCGGATTTAATAGCAATTTCGTTACGCGTTGCTAGTGAGAAGACACACCAAAAACTGCACAAGAGAAAACGAAGAATTTAACATTTAAGAGCACGTCGAGAAGAAAGTTTCAATAACAAAACAAAAACAAACACAAACGGAAGCGCAACACGATAGAAATATACTATATGAACATGTAATTGCGCTCTCAAGTATTTGTTTCAGTTAATACATTATTATTTTTTCCGATTATTATTAGAAAGTGAGTGGCGCGTCAGCATCACCGCCTCTCAAACCACACAAAATACAAAAAAAAAGCCAGTAGTAAAAGGGAACCATTTTCCCCTCACTATCGCACACACACTCACTCACTCACTCAAGCTTTATCACAATCGAAATTTTAGAGAACATTTTATTTTAAACTTATTAACTAAGTGCTGGTTAAATTCGACAATAATTATGATATAATTGTTTTAATTCATTCACATTAATTTTAACAAAAAATAACTGCTCACTATCGGTTGTCGGCAAATACAAAATAAATTCATGAATCGGCATAGGCGACAACACTGACAGACATAATAACAAGTACGAAAGTCAGTAGCACATCACGGTGGCCCCTATGGTGTGTTACAAGAAAATACACCACAGCTGCTATTTGCTGTATGTGTAAAATTTACTGTGTGCGTTTGTGTTGATGCATGACAAAGTCAAATATTGAAATGTCAAAATGCGCGCCGTACAATATGGGTGACCATATTTAAAGGAAAAATAATGTAACAAACTATTTCTATATTACGTTAAGCAGAAACGTTAAGTTCTTATGATAATAAATTCATATTTTATTGAGTTTTCATATGCTAAGAATATGTTTTAAAGTGAGGCAACACTGCTGCTTCCTCATTGCCCACCACACTGTCAGCCATGTTGAGTTGCGCTCCGACACACTTACTCACGCACACACATTTGCACAGAGACAAACACACACATACGCTTCGTACTCATCCACACACAGACAAACTTGCATTGACATATGTACGTGTGAGCAGTGGAAAAAAAATTGCTTTGTATAAAAAAAAACACTTTTTGCATTGATTTTTGCCACGCAGCCAAGTTTGCAAGAACTTCAATGCAAGAACTGCATAAAATTTAATCGAAAGAGCTCCCTTAATGCACGCACTTCGAAAGATAAAAAAAGCTCAAATGTTTCGAATACGTATGCCACATAAACAAAAAAGAAAATGGTAACATGAAAAACACCGCCCACTAACACTTTGACTTAGGCCATAGAGCCGTGGCGAAAGCGCAGTTTTTCCTTTTTTTTTTATTGTGGAGCACCGCCTATTGTTTAACTTGTTGGGATTGATGGCATCACGATCGGTGAATGTTCATATAATTATATGTAATTCGCTATTAGAACCCTCAACGATATGGCGATGCCAAAATTGTTATACTTCTGCTGTATTTGTGGGGGAGGCAGGGTAAGCGTACCAGTTTATTGCTGTAGATATTAACAATTGCACGTCTGCACGAACACACGACGATACGATTCACATTGAACTCTTAACACATTATTCTTATTCGTTAAAAAATACACGAAAGAGCAAAAATTACATCGAAAAAAAATTATGAATGAGACTATGTCGGCCACTGCAAGTTAGGGATGCACGTAAAGATTATATCGAAACCGATATAAGCGCGATACATAGGCCATTTAATCGAATGGGTATACTCGCTCTTTCGATTGCCTACCAAAAATACTAACAGTCAATTGATAAAAAATTGTTTTTGTAACATGTAATTTCTTTTTCCATTGATGGAGTAAAACACTTAATTTTTATTTCTTTAATCTTTAAGTCATTAGAAATTAAATCATTATGTTACTTGTTGAAAGAGTGCCCAAAAACATTAAATTAGTTAACAGAATTACTCCTCACGCAATAACTGACTCCTCAATGAAATCATCTATTGTTACGCTACGCAAACGCAAAATATCGCTCATCTCTAAAGTCCACAAACCGAACAGAGCATTAAGTTGGCAGTGCGCAAAGTAAATTATACTTTAATTTTCGATTCAAAAGCGTATTTAAACATTTAGTTTCGAATGAAGGGCCCGAGAACGCGACGGCATTTAATGAATGACATTTTTTTTTGCGTTGCATTAAGTTATTGATGAGGCCCTCGTACTGACCGTGCTCTTGCATTGCAACTCGTTGATGTTTAAAAAACACGCGCGTTGCGCGTCGTACGAAACATATTCAAAAGTTGTTTGCTGTGTCTATGTGTATATATATATGTGTGTGTATGTGTTTGAGTGCTGGCTTTATTAAACATTAACATTGCGAAAAATCAATACACATTTTCGGTGTATGAGTGTGTGTGGTTGTGCATGTGTGTTTGTTTGTGTGTGTATGTGCGCACACAGCAAGGCTTTGCCTTTACTGTAAGATTTTTGTTAAACAAAAACGACGCATTGCAAGCGCGCACAGGACACAAAGCATTGCGGCCCAATAGGTGGTAGAAGGTGGGGGCAAACACGCGCCCAACGCATCCAACAACACGACTGGCAATACGAGGTAATAATATGTAAATACATATGCATAAGCATATGAATATGTTTATTTGTGTGTGTGTGTTTGTATGTATGTACATCCTTGCAACTAAATATAAACAGTGGACGCGATGTCTTCTCGGTGCCACAAATAAATAAATCGCAACAAACAGAACTAATTATTATATGTGCATGTGTGTGTTTGTCTGTGTGTGTGTGCTGAACTCATGCTTATATTTTGTTGTTGTTTAATTGATGCCTTTGTCTCCTCTCCCTCTCCAACTTCAAACTATGCATAATTTCTTGCCTGACGCCTCTTCTGATGCTCTCCCGGGTTCTTTTTTGTTTAGTGTTTCGTTTTTTGCAGCATTTCTTGCGATTTATTTTGCCACACAGCACGCACAGCCAGACGCGAACACACACACAGAGATACATCCGTAGACACGCACACACAGACAATCAGGCACACACATACGAACTCTGTTTGTGCTTCCTTTTTGTGCTTCAACTTTGTTGTTGTTGCTGCTGCTGCTGCTTTTTGTTTGTTATTTCGACATGGTCGTTCCTTTAACGCACTGTACAGTGCCAAGCGATGGTCGAGTGAGAAGGAGAGAGAGAGAGAGCAAGAAAGAGCGTTAATTTTCTCTCTTTTTCTTCAAAAATTTGCGTTTGCTCTCCTGCAGCGGTTTTGCATGAGTTTTGTTTTGTTTTTGTGTTTGCTTTTGCATTTCTTGTTATTGGCATGTGGAGCATAAAAATAGTGGTATTCCTTGCTGTTATCCCCTTGCACAATCGATGTATTTGTCGATCTGATTTCTTATATATAAATTTAAATTATATGTACAGTGTACACGAAGTTTATAAAGATTAAGTTATTCCAATAAATCAATAATAACAACAAAATTGCATTCCTCTTCCAAATGTACATAATTATTTTTAAACGTTTATCCAGTTGGGATGTCCCCACTGTGCATTTGGAAAAAAACGTATTTTTTTGCAGCTTTGAAAAGCTAATTGCTATGACCACAGAAGTGTATCGATAATTTGCATTTTTGGCATAGCGTTCAGTCAATTGTCAGTGTCAATTGCTTTTTGACTTCTTCTTTAGTCTCCTGCTGTGGCGCGACAAACACACACACATGTTCGTGCATATGAACATGTATGTTATGTGTGTGTTGCACTAGTTCTGCGCATTGATTTTATTTGCTGTCATTTCATTGATGGTTGTTTTAACAGCTGACGATCATTCAAAGGCAAACAGGGATGCGGCAAATGTATTCGCACACACGCATGCACAGTCAAACAGAGAGAGGGAGGGAAAGAGACATTTATGCAAACACGAAGCGTATTGTGATCTTTTTTAGTAAAACGTCGGTTTTTTTCTAATTTAAATTACTGTGAAATTCTATTTAACTCTCACAATAAAAATATTAATTTACATATTTGTTTTTACATATTTACATATATTATATGTATGTACTTGTACGTTACGTCAAAATAAGATCAAGTTTTCATCCCCCAATTATTAAAATTGTGCTGCGAAATATTACAACATATTTGTTCGCGTCTCTTTTCTCTGCCTTTTCCTCTGCTGTGGTTATTTTTTGTTGTCAAACTTTTGCGCATACATAGTTCTTGTTTTTGTTGTTGTCTCTGCTCCCGCTTTTAATGCTATTTTTGTGTTACAGTCTCCTTTGTGTTGCCGCTTCGGCGTCGTCTTCTCACACATGCACATACACAGATAAACGTGTACGTATGCATGTAACTCAGTTTTATTGTTGTTTCCTTTTATTGGAAAATTTGTTGTTTTCATTGCTGCTGCCAATTTTACCATGGCCTCCTTAAGTAAGTGCGACAAAGACAGAGGGGAGACAGAAAGAGTGAATGCGAGAGATCGCTAGGGCTGTTGTTGTTGTTGGTGTTAATGCTCAATTGACTCTAGTTCTCTCTCTTGTAAGAAAACGTGTGTGTTGCGGAGACACTAAATTGCAAATATGCAACGTGTGAAATTGAGTAAAAAAAAAGTAAAGAAAAAAATATAAATAAGAATTTTTTAATTTAAGCAATTAACTATATTTAAGCAGTTAAAGTTGTTATATATTTATCATATTGCAGTGTATTTCCAATTGGGATTGCGATTACTTTGCTCTCCCTCTCTCTTTCACAACAAAAACATCTTTTTGTGTCTTTGCTGCATGCGTTTTGCCGTTTGTTTAGCATATTTTGTATTCCCTTAGAATGAGAACCAAACAGGTGTAATTACACTGGTCACTTTGATAGAATTTAGCATTCATTTATTAAATTAAATGAAATTTTGAATAGAAAATTTAATAATAACATAAGTTATCGTCTCTAATTGAAACATACATCTTAGCATATTTTTATAAATTAGCCATGTATATTTTATATTTCACTAATATTGCTAGCCTCGACCCACTGTGCAGCTTTATTTAACTTCCTTTGCTCAATTCCTTGCGCACTGCGCAAATGCGCGCACGCCATCTCGCTCTTTCTCTCTCAGACTGCTTTGCACACTCAATGCCATGTTCCCTTGTTTTTTGTTGTTCCTGCTTTGCTCGCTGCTTCCTTTCTGCCTTTGTATAATTCGAAAATGCTAAAGTAAAGTGCTCAAAATTGCTGTGCTCTGCAGCCGCCGCAGCAGCAGCAGCAGCAGCATATTTTTGCGCCTCTCTCTCTGTCTTTCTCACTCTTGTCTTCTTTTCATGCTGCCAACCGCAGCAGCAGAGCAGCAGCGGCAACAAGAACACTTCCAACAACAACAATAATAAGAGCGACAGCAGCCTGTGTGCTTTCCTGGCTCCGGTTCGCTTCGTCGTCGTCGTCTTCGACGGCGGCGTCGTTGCTTGTTGTTATGCTTGATTTTTATTACTTTACTTTTTCAGTATAATTCTTTGTCTTTTGGCGTTTGTTTAATGCAAAAAAAAAGAAGAAAATGCCAAGACAAGAACAAGGCGAGCACACGTACACACATACACAAGCAAGCAAAGAAACACGCACACAAGCACAGACAGCATACAAAACAGACACACACACGCACGCACACATGGAAAGACCGAGATACCAAAAAGGAAGAAGCACAAACTACATTTTTAAGCACTGACAGGAGTCTGTACGAAATATAATTTTTGCGCCACGCGTGTTGTCACATTGCAAAAAGGAGAGACGAGTCTCGTAGCGCATTTAAAACAGAAAACACAATTGAAACACAAACGAAGGAAACAAGTGAAGCGAAAATTGTTCACAGAGAGGGGGGAAGAAGGAAAACTGTATGTGGACCGTAGGGCAGTGCAGAATAGCGTAGCAGCAGAGGCAGTAGCCGTCGCGGCCTCCAAGGAAAATCAATTTTGTTTTTTGATTAAAATTTGTTAATAATTTTACAACCAAAAAAAAAAGAAATACGTACGTGCGCTGTAAACTATTTGTGCGTGTGCGTGTGCGTGTGCGTGCGTGCGTGTGTGTGTTAGTGTTTGTGTTGTTGTTGCAGGAGCAGATGAAGCGACAACAACAAAGAAACAACGCATTCATTTGAAAGTTTTAACAATCCTTGTGCCTTTTTTGGGTAATTAAAGTGTTAGTGAAACTATTTAACTGTGTGTGTGTGTGTGTGTGTGTGTGTGTGTGTGTGTGTGTGTGTGTGTGTGTGTGTGTGTGTGTGTGTGTGTGTGTGTGTCTTTCCATGCATGCGAACTTGTCTCTGCATGTGTTTGTGTGTGTGTGTGTGTGTGTGTGTGTGTGTGTGGTAAATGTCCTTGAGATATGCTGCTGCGTGCTTTGTTTCGAGTGAATCAAGTGAATGCAAGTGAACTGCATGCAATGAGTGTCTTTGAAGTATTAACATTGATTCACATTGATTCACACTTACTGTGAGTCTTCGCTTGTTATGCGAATAGAGCGAATGAAGTTAGACTTGTAAAATAACTCGTCCCTCGTGCGAATCATTTGAATAACTCGGGGCTTGTTGTGCATGTGAATGGATACTGTGGTTGAATAATGATTCAATGTTTTCAAATATACAATATATCTAGGCTATACAAATAACTCGCCCCCACGTTTAGATCATTCGAATAACTCATATTTTCTTGTGAGTGTGAAAGACTTGGCAGACTAAATGGTTCAATTTTGTTTAAATGGTGATTCAAATGGATCAAATATGTACATATATCTAGACACATTTTGTGAATCATTCGAATGCCTTGTGGCTTGTTGTGAGTGTGAATACATATGCAGTGTGAATAATTCCTGCGTGTTAAATACTCATTCAAATTGAGGAAATATCTGTATCTTAACTTGTAGTATAACTACTCGTTGGAATCACTCGAATAACTCGTTTCTTGTTGTGCTTGTGAATGGCTATGCAGTGTGAATGAATACTCTGCTTAAATGATCATTCGAATTGATCAAATACATTTAGATTAATCAAATAACTTGCTACTCATTTGAATCACTCGAATAACTTGTTTCATTTCTTTCTCTTTGCAGCACATTAACACGCTTTGTGCTTCCGTTAGAGCTTCCTAGCGTAAGTGGAAACTAGAACGTGTTCAGCGAGATCGAGAGAGAAAGAGAGAAAGAGAGAGAGAGAGAGGGAGCAAGAGAAGGTGAAGATTGGGTGCAACAGCAGGAGGAGGAGGAGGAGCAGACGCAGTTTGAAAATGAGCGCCGCCACGCAGGAGTTCTGCGTGCGTTGGAACAGCCACCTGGGCAGCATTGGAGCGGCCTTTCCACAGCTCTTGGCCGGCCAGAGGTTCGTCGATGTGACGTTGGCCTGCGAGGGTCATCAGGTGCATTGCCATCGGCTTGTGCTTGCCGCCTGCTCGACATATTTCGAAGCGATACTCGCTGAGAATCCTTGCAAGCATCCGGTCATCATATTGCCCAGCGAGATCAAGCTATGGGAGATTCAGGCCCTGGTCGACTTCATGTACAAGGGCGAGGTGAATGTGACTCAGGCGGGTCTCGGCCAGCTTCTGCGTTGTGCCGAACAGCTGCGCATACGCGGACTCTACGGCTCCGAGGCGGCCATCAACTACAAGCAGCTGCAGCAGATGCGACTGGATGCCAATGCGGCAGCAACGGCAGCTTCAGGGGCACAAGTATCAGCGCAGCAGCCACAAGGCACAGCGACGGCACATACGCAGTCACAGGACGCGTTGCCAGTGAAGCAGGAGTTGCAGCAACAACTGCAACAGCAGCAGCAGCAGCAGCAGCAGGCGCACTTGGACAGCACTGAAACAGATGACACGGCCACCAATTCGACAACATCGACAACCACAAGCACAACGGCAATGTCCGCCAAGCTGCAACAGCTGCAACAGCAATTGTTTCTGCAAAAGGGGGAGCAACGTGTGCAGCAGCGTCAGCAGACGAACGGCAACAATGCCTCCTTGCAACTGCAACTATTGCAGCAACAGCAACAGCAGCAGCAGCAGCAACAACATTTAACAAATGCCGGCTCCTCGGCAGCTGCCTCCAACAATTCGAATGCACCCACTGAGGATGACTCCGCAGATGATGCGAGCAACAATTGGAACGCGTACAGTGAGCACTACAGTGATGACTTTGCCGCCAATAACAACAAGCTGAATGTGCAGTTGCTGCAACAGCAACAGCAGCAGCATCAGCAACAATTGCAGCAATTGCAGCTGCAGCATCATCTGGACTCAACCATTGAGGATGATCACAATTATGTTGCCGCCCACGATGAGGATAACGACAGCAGTGGCTTCAACACGACGTCGGCGGGACTGGGCAGCGCCAATGCCAGTCTGCTTGGCGGCGGCGTCGCCGGCGGCAACATCAGCGTTGTTAGCAATCTATCGCTGATGGATACCT
The DNA here is from genome assembly GCA_018901815.1 of Zaprionus lachaisei. Taxonomy (NCBI): domain Eukaryota; kingdom Metazoa; phylum Arthropoda; class Insecta; order Diptera; family Drosophilidae; genus Zaprionus; species Zaprionus lachaisei. The sequence continues at coordinate 6,029,909 of JAEIFI010000357.1, forward strand.
CCGAACTGGATATGTCGGCAAACACGTCGGGCTCATCGCTGATGCACAGCTCCATCGATGGCTATACATCGTACAAGCGTGTCCGGCGCTCGGAGGCATCGCTTGCTCAGGCGGCCAAATGTGTCTCGAAGGGGGAAACCTTTCAGACAGTGAGCAACATGTTCAACATACCTGTCTCTACCATACGCTTCTATATGGCACGCAAGGGCATCTTGCCCAAGCGGAAGCGTGGCCGTGGCGCCTCCCATGCCGGCACCACCATAACGACAACAAACTCAACCAATGCATCCTCCGGTGCATCATCAGCAGCAGCAGCAGCAGCAGCAGCGGCGGCGGCAGCAGCAGCGGCCACCATGGCAGCGGCCACCACTTTGGGCAGCTTATCCACAGCGGGTGCACATCATTTGACGCCCACGCATCATTTGCCACTGGATGCCATCCAGCTGAAGCGTCTGTCGAATAGTGCAGCCAGTGGTGGAGGTGCAGCAGGAGGAGCAGGAGGTGGAGGGGCTGTTGTTGGTGGTGCAACAAGTCCACCGTTAGCAACAGCTGCAGCAGCTGCCATGGCAGCGGCAGCAGCAGCAGCAACTGTTGGCGTCGGCGGTGCCACATCATCATCATCATCACCGCCCGACGGTGGACACCTGGAGGTGGCGACAGCGTCTGGTGTCCCCTTCCATTTGCTCAGCGATGCGGCGGCCTTCAAACTGAACGAACAGCAGCAGCAGGCGCACATGATCTAACCGTGAGGCGGAACGATGCGCCTGCAACTGATCCAGTTCCGTATACAGATCAATATGTGAAACGCAAGAGTGAGCCAAAACCCATTCGAGTGCATTCAGCATTTACATCAGCATCAGCATTCGCATCATCATCATCAACATCAACATCAACATCAACATCAACATTATTATCATCATTATGTTAATCATGTTCATTCGATGCTGGCAGGGATTAGTCCACGTCCAGGCGTTGCTTCAAAAGCGAGAGAGCAAAGCAGATGCTGCAACACAACATTGACATACACAACCTAATGATAACTATATATGTATATACACACATATATATATATATATATATATATGTACATATATATATATATATATATATATAGATGATATATAACTATATACTGATACACATATATTGAGCTCTTTATATAAATAAGTATAGATTATATATGCATTAATTTTTTTTATTTAATGTTCTGCCTTTAGTCAGCTCCAGATACAGATACAGTTACAGTTAGAGACATATGTATATGTATCTTTGAGTATCTAATTCCCTTCCAAGCGCCCCACACCGCCCACTTAGTTGTATGGATTCTCGCTTATAAGCAACAGCATTCATTTTACATTTATTTGTATTATAAAAACACAAACACACATGTTTTTTTCATTTTGCACCCCCCGCCCCGCTCCTCATTAACTTACACTTAATTTAACAATAAAAAGAGCATTGTGTGCAGTTAACAAAACAGTACAATAACTATAAATGTAGAAGTTCCCGAGAGAGAGAGAGAGAGAGTTCCCCATTCGCATCGATTTCACAGATCAATTTGAGATCATTTCTCCACGTAGCATACTTCTCGGCGCTGCCTCCCGATTGTGAAATCGCTGTGGAATTCAATTTCGTCATCATGTTGTGTTCCCAATTTCTAAACGTGCAATTTATTTTTTTTTTTTTTATATTTATATATGCAAGGCTTACTCATTATAAAGATTTAATTTGTACTACTTACATATGTATTCTTGAAATCCTCATTTCGGCATAAACTTTTTTTATTAACTGAGAAATATGGGAACATGGCAGCAGACAATAAAATAATGAAAACCAACAACTACAACAATCATTAGCTTTATAAGGAGGCAGTATAAAGAGAAGAAGATGAAGATAAAGAAGAGATATACTCGATAAGTCATTTCACACAACACACACCAACAACATCAACTTGAATCTTATTATATATAGATATAGATATATTGTGTATATGATATGCTATAATTGATACTCGTTTTAAGTAATTTCATGATATTCGACGACATTGTTTGTAAGATTGCAAAGACTTGAAGACTTGTGTGGAACTAACTGAGAACTAAACCGTTCGGTGTGCGGCAGCCGAAGCAGGAACTATACTGAGCACGCGCCCACCACCACCCCCATCCCCCCCACGCCCGCCTCCACATAGATTCTCTAGTTCCATAATGTTCTAATTGTGCATTTAAACCGTTTAAAGACCCCAAAAAAATAAAAAGACTTAATTTTCGTCGATTAAGTTGTAACTAAATATCTAATATATGTGTATCGAACTTAAGACTTGTGTTTTTATTTTTTTAAACACAATTTGTACTGGATTCGCAGTTTTAGTTTACACAAGATTTTTTAAGACGATTTTTTATACATAAAACAAAAGAAAAGTCAGTCTCTCAATTAAATGTTTGCCATACTCGTACTTTATATATGTATTATTATTTGTTATATTATTATGAAATGATTCACAAAAGGGTTTTCTCTCTCACTTCCCTTCCTCGTTTTCTGGTCAAATCAATTTCGAATTCGAATTCGAATTCATGCTGTGGTTGGTGCATCGACTGTGCTGCCAACTGGCGTTATGATCTCTCGAAAGCCAGAAGACTCGCAGATATTTATGTCCGGCAATGGGATATACTTTTATATTTATTTGAGAACAAAACAAATACCTCGTATACATTGAGCATAAATAATAGTAAGCTACACACACACACACACAAACATATGACAAGGGAGAAATCATATAACAAATGCACCGCAAAATCAATAAACGAAAGCGAATAACGCTTATTTTACACATATATAAAAGGCAACTGCAAATATGAAAAACTAATTAAAACAATTGTAATTTATTATAAATCGAACGTTGTTACAATAGTCTCGCAAAATGAAACAAAAACAAATACAAAGCCCATAGCAAGCGAATATAAATATATATACATATATACACACTCACATATAAAATATATATATATATATATTTTTTTTAAAAATCGATTGTAAGATATGCAAAAAAAAAAAAAAAAAAAAACGGAAACAAAGTTGTGCGACAGCTGCTATTAACAAATGTATCTATTTTTATTAATGAAACAAAACAAAATACATATTTTTTTTAGGCTGCGACTTGTAAAAACATGTTGAACTCTGACCAGATATAGACAAGGAACTGCAGTTCCCCTAAATATTAAAAACAAATGCAAGTATTATGTATTAAACACAAAACAAAACAAGGAAAAATTGGCAAAATTATATATATATTTATATATATATATACATATATATAAATATATACATACTATATTCAAAGTATATGTATAGAATGTATAATATAAAAAAAGGGAAAACAAAAGAATCCAAACACGAACAGCCAGCAAAACTGAATTATGTTATGATGCAAAAGCAGTTAAATTTATGTATAAAATCAAATAAAAATGCGAAATAAAACAGATGCAGATGGTATTTTAAATAAAAATCGAAAAAATCTATTGTAAATTGTTTGATTTCTCTAATGGACAATTATTATAATCAGCAGATTATTTTAAATGAACTAACAGTTAAAATTTAAATTCTTCTAACAGAGTACTGTTAAGGCGCTGTTAAGCAGCAAATATATCGAATTATAGAGCATTCTATCGAGTTATCGAAATGTTGCGCTATGTTAGTTTCGTTCTCTTTACGTTGTTGCTGTACGTAACGGTTATTGCAACGTACTAGCACTAAGCAATGAACACATAGAGACAGCGTCAGAGCTGTTTGAGGCTGATTTTTCGAACCTGCCACGCCAGAGAAGAAGCAGAACAGAAGCATTGAGAATAAACGCTCGACCGGGGCAGCTCGAGTCCAGTGTTGCCAACTTTCCAAGTCCTGAAATAGCTAAATCACGGTTCAGAAAAAGCTAGAGACCGCTATAAACAATTTAATATAGCTTAAAAAAATAGCTAAACACTTTTATTAAAGTTTTTTTTTAGTCTTTATTAAAATTACTCCAAAAATATAGTGGTTTCATCTATATCTGCATAGTTTGCGTCTTCATTTGTATAGCTTTGGTTAGTTCCAATAAGTTTTAGGTAATTTGGAGGAACTACATATATAATTGTGGCAGCATTTATTTTCTCTGCGCAAACCATATCTGTAAAAATTACAAAATTATATTATATAATTATCAATTTATAAAAAAAGCTTACAGCATACAAATGACCTTATGTGCAATAATAAGTTTGAGCTACCAGTATGAATTCTGTTCCTCAGTTTTGTTTTAACTATATTCATTTGGCTGAATACACGCTCAACCTCTGCATTGGACCATGGCAATGTCAATAGTTTTATCGCAAAAGATGCCAATTGCAGAAATCTGTAATTGCCTGCTGCATCCTTGTAATTTAAAACTTCAGCCCACAAGCTGACGTTATCTTCATTATTTAACCAATTTATTAAATGAATATTATTATATTGAGTTAAAATTTCATCAATTTCCAACGGGGACATTTTAAAGTGCTCAAGAATTTGAACAATTGGAGACTTCTTGGTACACAATACTTTCTCTACTAATAGCCAGAATTCCCGCTAGCCGCTAGATTGCATTTTTTTCCCGCATTTCGCAATTGAAAAACGCCAATAGCTAAATTGGCAACACTGTTGCTCACCAAAGAGAGCTGATCGCTCACTCGTGAAACACTTCCGGCCGGGGGGTCATAAAAATCCGAAGACCACTGGGCAAGTACTTTTCGCTGTTTGAGTACTCTATATGTTCGATGCTTAGTGGTACTAGCCTTGATTTTTTAATTTGCTGCGGCTCTAAAAACAATTAATGTAATAAAAATGCCTTTGTTTTTGCGTTTTTCTCATACAATTTTCATTAGTTTATTTGCATTTTTTTTATAGTTATACAGCTTACAATTGTTACTGGTTTCGCTCTTTTTGTTTCGCTGCAAGTTTTGCTTTCATTTCTTGTTTTTCAATTTGTACGCATGCGAGTGTATACACACACACACACATCCATCCGGAATGCATATGAATTTGTTACTTAAGTTTATAAGTTGATTCGCTAAAAACTCAGTTTAAAAAAGTATTCTTCGATATTTGTTGTTGTTATGGTTTTCCATTGTTTATATAGGCCATTTGGTTAGTTATGATATTCAAGTAAATTGTTGTTGAAATTGCGAATTGCAAATTGGATATTGGATAATTGGATAATTGGGCATACATATTTCGCATAAGTAAGTATTCATCATGATTACAAATTACAAATCGTAAACATCTTATTTTCAATATGTTTAGTGAAAAAATACAAGATGAAAACACATAAAATTTCGGGCCAGATCAATTGAATTACACATATATATATGGTACATACATTCATACATACATATAGCAATAGCAGCTATACAGACAGTCAAGTAACACTTTACTCAAATGCACATGTTAATGTAATGTACATTTGTGTAAAGAGTTACTTGACAGACTGTATATTATAGTTCTTGCATTATTCCTTTAATCTCTTGTATTTTTCAATTTTTAGGATCACAGTATTGTGCAAATTTTTTTTATTATAATATTCCCCATCTAGAAATCGAATTTGACATTTTCTTTTTTTTTCTTCGCTGGTTGAGAAAGTCTCTAGATTTAAGATTTGTTGTAGAATTCGACCGGCAGTGTTTTTTTTTGTTTTTTTGTTTTTGTTCTGTTCTTTTGTTCAAGGAGAAAATTGTAATATCGGTCGCACCGATAGCCGATAATCGATAGGAGGAAATCGCTGTGATCCCAACTTACTTTCTGTCTATTCATTTAACATTGACTATTTATGTATTTGTTTGTTTTTGTTTAGTAATCACAATATCTATGCAAAAACTCGTACATCGCGATCTGTCATTATGTATATATAAGAAGAAGTTCATGTACAGTCTGTCAAGTAACTCTTTACTGAAATGTACATGTTAATGTTGTGTACATTTCTATAAAGCATTACTTGACAGACTGTACGTATGTATATCGGTTTGTTGTGAACCTCAGATCGTTGTTCGCAATACATGTAAATATATATTTATATATCTATATATATGTATGTATATATAGTATGTATGTATATGTATCTGTATGCTTTATAAGTGGCATGTATTGTATTATGTAGGCGGTTTTCGTGTTATGTGCCAACTACTTTTCTTATGTTCACGTTCTCTCTCTCTCTCTCTCTCTCTCTCTTCCTCTCTCTCTATCTGTATCCTTAGCTGGTATATCTTCCAATCATGCAAATCATTCTCCTCTCATTCGTTGGGATATGTGTGGTGTTGCAGGTGTCGGGAAATGGGGGTTTATTAGTGGGCTTCGTTTTGGTCTGCTCTGTGAAACATTCGTCAAGCTGCGATACACATTAGTTATGCTATTTAATTGTCGAATTGCTTAATAACTTATCGAAAGGGTAACGAAATGTTGTGCAGTGCAGTGCCTAATACAAAATGAATTCAATTTTTATGTAATTTTTCATTTGGTTTTCTCTACAATCTAAGCAAAAATTTGACTAAGCGACCCTGTATAAGTTATAAAGACCAAATAATTAGAAGCTTTCAGCCACATAATATGCACATACGCTACCAATACTCAAAATATATATGTAACAATACAAAACGAAGCAATAATCATATTCTTATTCGACTGGATCGCTGTGGGGATCTGTTTCGGGATCCTATCGTACATATACAATGTATGTTTCAATTTGTATGTATGTTCTGTATAATGCACATGCTTATTTGTACACTTAAAAAATATACATTGTTCTTCTTGGTTTATTTACTCTGTATATACTTTTGTATATAATTATTTACTTATTCGTTTGTTACAAGTGCCAAAAGTTATATAAGTTTTAGTTTTGTTTTGATTTCGATTTTATTTGGTTTCATTTCTCGAAATACATAAATATATTATCGTATTTTATGCTTATAAATAAACGAAAAAAATATTAAGAAAATAACTACGAAAATTGAATTGAATTTGTTTTACACATAATTATTGCTCAAGCATCGGGTGTGAGTACAACGGCTTATCGCATAGTAAGTGATATTTATCGATTCGCGAAGGACGCCTCGCATTGTGAAGACAGAAATCGGGAAAAAGCGAAATTATTTCGGTAAAAAAAAAAACTCAAAGGAAACGCAATGCGAACAGTCTAAGCGAATGGCAGTATCGATTTGGGCCTTATCTGACCGATAAACCGATTACATAGTATAGTATATCGACAGTCAATCGGATTACGACATTTGAATTAACTAATTGCTTTACTTAAATAATTAGTGGACAAATTAAGCTTGAGAAATAATTGTAAAGTTAAGTCGGCATTAGTCAGATGTTACATTTGTTTATAATAATTATATAGGCATAAACATAGGTTTCTCTGGCGGATAAACATATTACACGCTTTAATTATGCTATGGACGATTTACAAAATGAATAACTTATAGATAATTTAATTAGTACACACATGCGAAAAGCATCAATTTAATAATATATATTATTTCAATGTCAAATTCCATTTTTTTTTTTTTCAGATTTATACGTATAAATTTTCTTTGTAAAATTGCAACGTTTTTCGCTTTTTTTTTGCACAAAGTCTCTCTAAAGTTTAATATTTTTAGTTCTTCTTTCTTTTGGTATTCGCATTATACAGACGAATTTTAGGCAGAAGTTGTAACTCATTTCGGTTTCGATTCAATTTCGATTTCTTGGCTATGTGTTTTGTTTTTATTTTATGGTTATATTTTCAAATATGAACACATGTTAAGTTGTAAATATACAAAAACTGCATAAATAGTTCGATTGTTTAACCAAGGCTTTAGTATACAGGCTCACACACACACACACACACACACACACACACACATACATATTGCTGCCGAGTGGTTTCTTATATGAATTTATCTTTTTTGAACAACAAATTCAATTTATTCCATAGCCCTCTTCTATTCAAGTGACAAGCGCTGTGCGTGTGCACGTATGTGTGTGTGTGTGTGTGTTAAGTGCACACGTATCCATGCTAATTGTCCTGTTTGGTTTGCCTCATTTTACACATACATACTCATAAAGAGTAAAAAAATTCATAAGATTTTTGTTGTGTGAAGCCAACTTGAAGTGCTCTGGTCACACTTAAACAGTTGCAAATGCGATCTCAGTTTGAAAAGTCGTCTACGCAAGCACATACACATACGCATACATACATCATGATGTATGTATGTGTATCACTGTATGTATTCATAAGCCTAAGAGTACATTAAAAAGCTGCTCTACTCGTTCGTATATTATTACATCGTTACATCATTACGTTGCATTTTCAATGTGCAGTAACAACACAAGTACCTAACCAAAAAAAAAAAAAAAAAACGCACACATGCACACACATACGAACACTTCAATATCAATTTCAATTTTAACTTGCAACGAGTTCAATTTAATTTTAAATTATTATTTTTTTGGTATTTTGTCTTTGTTATTGTTTTTCTTTACATTGAAAAGGGCTGCGTTTTGTTAAATATATTTATACACATACATATACACATAAATTGGTACATATGTACTGTACATATATACATACATATCTATATGTATCAAGCAGAAGCTAAACTAAATGCCTTAAATTCACGCGAGATTTTCTTTCTGTTTTCTTTCTTTCTTTTGCAGTACACTTAAAGCAGTTTGTTTCGCACACATACACACATGCATACATTGCACACACACACGCACGCACAGGCAGACAAACACACAGAGATTTAGTTAATAAAATGCGCAAAATGATAGCAAATTAGGCAATGTCGACGTCAGCTGCATCTGCTGCGACTGCGATCTGCAACGTCTCTTAGACGTAGGTAGCAACTGCGGCTGTGTTTGCCGCACTGGATGCTCCACCGCCGGCGCCAGCAGCGCTGCCACCACTTCCGGCGCTGCTGCTGCTGCCAGCGCCAGCTGCAACACCTGCTGCCGGCTGCGACGGCGACTGCTGCTGCTGCTGATGCGCCGATGCAGTGTTGTTAAGCGGCTGTGGACTGACAGGCGGCTGCAGCTTGCCGGGCACGTACTGGCCGATGAAGGAGCCGTCTTCGGTGAATTGACCTGAGAGAGCACAAAAACGGGAGAGAGAGAGGCATGAGTTAACTTGACGAAGCTTGGCTTAGTATTAATATGTATGAATGAGTTTTCCAGCACCGTGAGCGAGAGAAAGAGGGAGAGTGTGTATGTGTGTGAGTGTTTGAGTCGGTTAGTCAAGTTAGGCGCGGTTCAGTTCGGATTTCTGTTTTTGTTATTTATAAAATAATTTATAATATATTAATTGGTACAATTTGTTATTATCGATATTTTTATTTATGCCTTTCCCTTGAGTTAGCTTCATTTAGTTCGGTTAGCTTGGGACAGTTGAGATGGGTGTTAGGGGAAATTATAACTAGTTTTTACAGAGATTCTACTGCAACTACAAAATACAAGCGAATATTGTTGTTGGTTCATGCATCATGGAACATTACCTTGAGTTACACTCGAACGGGTCTCATAGCTTTAAAAAAAAAAGGCTCAACAGCTAATAAAAATAATCGTATAGGGAAATTCAAATATAATGAGCGAAAAATAAAGCGATTGCCGTATTTGTTGTATAACACTATTCTAGAAACTGAACGATTCGATAAGTTATGTATACATGCGGCAAACTAGGTATCAAATAAATATACATATATTTCAGATATTTATTTGGTATTTTTGATCACTTTCTTTACATGTTGATACATACAGATATAATAACATGTCCCCAGCGTACTATTCTCTCTTTTCGTATACTTACTTGAAAAGCAAATCAAAAAGTAAAATAATAACATGAATTAACTAAAATTTACACTTTACATTTTATTGTTCTTTTATTCATTTTTTTGTTGTTTTGTTTCTTTCTTGTGGTTGTTGTTGTTGGTTTTCTCAACCATTTATAGAGGGCATATAAAAATTGTAATATCTTTATAATATATACTTCTAGTTGTTTCATTTTTCGTTTGTTTAATATTAAATAGCTCTACTACACACAAAAAAAAACATACACGTAATTCTTCATTTACTGAATTGAAATCGGTTTCTTTTTAAGCATGCCAATGTTGATCGATAAAAAAAATAGATATACATCTATATATATATATATATATATATAGAGAGGGTAATCGAGAACAGGTTTCATTACAATAAATGGTAAACGATATTAGAAATACATGAAACAAAACTAAAAAGAAAAAACAGATTCAAAACGAAAAGAATATTGAAAATACACATGATTGAAGCAATCTTTCGTTTTCTTCTCTTCAATGAGAGAGAAGGTGCGAGAGGAAGCTAAAGCGGAGAATTTACATTATAGGTTCTCATTAAACAAAATCTAAATTAAGAGAGACTTATGTCTATAATATATATTTATTTATATATGCATTACATGTTAAAAAGACGGGTAGAACAGTGGCTGTGTTTGTGTGTGTTTGTGTGGGACAGGGTTGCAAGGGAGCAATAGACAGAGACAGAGAGAGAGAGAGGGAGGGAGGGAGAGGTAAAGAAGGAGTGCAATGGGGAATAGAGAGCGAGCGAGCTTAACGAGAAGCTTATCAGACTGTAGCTGTAGTTCATCGAGGCGGAGGTGGGTGGGTGTGTGTGCAGGGTATTTAGTAGCTTTCTTCATTTTCAGCTGCCGGATTCGATTCGATTCGATTCGATTATCATTTAATCATTTTGTTTATCTCTATTTTATTAAATAGCCTTTTTGCTGCATCGTTGTGGTTCTTGATCTTCTCTTTTTCAACTTCTTTTTCTTCCTTTTATTTTTCGTCTTCTGCTTTATACTCCTCACTTTGCTTGGCAGTAGTTCTTGTTCTTGTTTTTGTTTCTTGTTTGTTGTTGTTGTTATTATTGTTGTTATCATATATAGTTATTACATTTTAGTTCTAGTTCATATAGTTTATAAAAAAAATGTTTCGCATTCCATTTATGTATAGAAAATTAACTCGTCGCACTAAAAATTAACTTAAAGAAAAACTTTGATTTTCATTTAGAATTTTGGGCGCTGTTCATTGTTGTTGTTGCTGCTGCTGTTGTTCTTGCTGTTGTTGTTGTTGTGGAGGGTCTCGGTTTGTTGCGATTCGGTTCGGATATATGTATGTATTTGTATTTGTTGTTGCGCTGCGCTTACAATATTAAATCAAAGTCCTTTGCGTCCATATTGACCAATAAAGGAACCATCTTCGTTCATGCCTGTGTTTTATTCGTTTTTGTTTTTGTTGTTGTTGTTGTTGTTGTTGTTGTCAATTTATTCATTTATTTTTTATTTTGATTATTTTGTGTGTGTTGTTGTGGATGTGTCAACAAACAAAAACGTATTATAAAGAAAAGAAAAAATAGTGATACAATTAGGTAAATCAAATGTTGTGCAAAATGGAAATATAAAACACACAAAAAAAGAAAGAAAGAGCAAACAATTAACAGTAACAAAACAATTTATAACAAAGTAAACAGTAAACGGTAAACAATTAACAGTAAAACACAAGAATCAAACAAAATACTCAATGTAAAACAAATATATAGTATGTTAAGCATATAATAACTGCAGCAAGGGGGCAAATTAATCATCATCATCATCCACTACTCCGCACAGTGTCACAAGTCTGAGCTATTAATCTAGAAGTTACAATGAGTACATGCAATAGAATTCTGTTGCTACAAATGATATCATGGCATATAAAGGGTGAATATACCCTATACTATTATACGTTTTGAGCTACTTTAGCTGGAGTACCATCATATTTATGCAATAATCCAGATTTGTTGTGTATTTGAATATATGTGGAATCTTTAAATGAACTCTCAAGATATATATGTTAATACATTTAATTCTCTTTAATTTTTTTACAATTTTCATAAATTTCATTATTCTTTGCTAAAGTATTCAGTATTTTATGTAACTTGCGCCACTGTGTGAATAATTAAGCCCCCCCTGGATGATACTCTGATCCTGATAGGAATAAAACTGCTGTGTGGGGTTGTGTGGGAGGGAGGCGCGTCTGCAGCACCGTGGCCAGTTAGTGTCGCAAGAAGAAGGCGCGGGCAAAGAAGAGCGAAGTACACGTGCAGCAATATGGGGCAAGACATTGGGCAACAAAACACGATTAAGCGAAGCGCGCAGAGCCAGGAAAATAGGCAGCCAAAAATTGCCATCAAAACACAAACAAAATAAGTATAAACAATGAGCAAAAGAGACAGAAACAGAGAGAGAGAGAGAGAGAGAGAGAGAGAGAGAATGAGAGCCGAGCGAATTTGCTACCTGGATGTGGAAGTAGTTGAAAGATGCCTTCGCCGTTGCCTTCGCCATTGCCATTGCCGCTGCAGCAATTAACAAGATTTGTGTGCGTGTGTGTGTGGATGTACATGTATGTGCGTGTGTATGTTTGTGTGCAATAACAAAAACAGTTAAAGGGTGAGAGGGGAGCATGTGTCGTCAAACTAAGCAGCGCGATGTTGTTGTTGTTGTTGCTGGCTCACAATGCTGTCATAGGCTGGTGGCGGCAGAGGCTGAGGCTGTGGCTGTGGCTGTAACTGTGGCAGAGTTTGTGGCAGAGATTGTGGCAAAGACTGTGCCACAGATTGTGGCAGCGACTGAGTCAAAGTCGGGGACTGCTTGATGCCCACTTTGCGGGCAGCGGTCGCTGCATGAGCGGCTGCAGTAGCAACAGCTACATCATCATCATCATTAACATCATCATCATCATCATCATCATCATCATCATCAACATCATCATCATCATAGTCGTCATCACCATAACATTATAACGATTCGAGATTGAAAACAAAAACGTTGACAAAAAAAAAAAAACAAACAAAAACATCAAAAATTGAGAAATTTACAAGTTGCTCGCGCATCGAAATCCATTTGGAATCAAGTAGAATATATACATACATATGTATATATATATATGCATGTACTATATGTTCGATAATATCTCTCCATTATATGACAGTTGCTGCCACTCTCGATTACCAATTGAATTTCGATAAACGAGGCAAGTACGTAAAGGAAAAGAGCAACATGAATATGAAATGAAAAAACACTTGGGACACTGAATGGACGCGCGCTGACTTGGACAGACATGGTACACACACATATAAATGGTGTACATACATACATATACATATGGTGGGGGATTGTAGTAGCATATATGTATAATTCTAATGGGGTATTCCTCTCTTACCTGTATCGCCATCACCATATTCAGCCATCGAATCGGTATCGCTCTCCAAGCCCGGTTTATTCGCAGAACTAACGGATTGGCGACCAGCGCTCTTGTTGTCCAAACTAGAAGAAGAAAAATAACATATGTAATCGAGAATATACGAGTATATATAGTGTAAAATGGAATAATGCTCACGGTTGCGAGTACTCGTGGAAGCCACCTTCGTCGGGATAGTCCCGCCTGCCGTTGGCTAACTCACGATCGTGCACATCGTACTTTCCGCCACGATTGCGTCGAATGATGCATAGAATGATGAACAATATTATGATGATAGCCAGGGCCAGCATCATGCCGATGAACCAGCCGGCGTTGGCGAGACTCTCGTTCCGCACCATTATTGGTCCCTCGACGCTGTTTGTATCGATCTCACTGGTCGCACTCTCTGTATTATAATGACCATCGACAGAGACAACACGCACTTCGTACACTGTATCTGCGTCCAAACTGGCAATCTCCTGATAGTCCTTGCCCTTCTCTGGCTTCAGAGTGTTCCATTCTGTGTCTCCCTTAATTCTGTAATGCCAATTATCTCTTTAGTGATCCCTGAACAATCATCAAAGTGATCTCAGAACTCACCTGTATTTGGTGAAGAAATGCGAACCAGAACGTCCATCAGTGCTGGGCACCCAGTTGATGCGATAGCTTGGTAAACCATTTACCGATGCGGTCTGTTCCCAGTTCAGTGATGGTATCGATGGTGGCGCCGTATCCTCGCCCAGTGTGCTCTTCTCAATGTAGTGTCTGAAAACGAGAGAGAGAGAGAGAGTCAGTATCTGGCGGAATAAGAAAAATAACCTCGAGGCTGTTACTTACTCGGTGCCTTCGCCCATTTTGGTGGTGGCAGTGATGGAGATGCGATACTTGGTGTTCGGCTTAAGTCCGGCCATCTTCATGCGCGTGATGCGTGGATCTGTAATATGCGGATCATATTCGCGACGCTCGCCCACATAACTGTTGCGCACCTCCTCGTAGTAGATCTTGTAGCCAGTGAGCTTGCCATTGGGATTGAGGGGCTTCTTCCAGGTTAGCCAGAAGGCCGAAGAGCCCAGGGGATATGCATCTAGGGTTTGCACCGCTGACGGCACACCTTCGGGTGTATCGAAATCGATAATAGCACTTGCTGGTCCATTGAAATGTCCATTGTAGGCATAGACACGGGCAAAGTTCTTCGAGTCCGGTTTGAATTGTGTTACCAATGCCTGACTGTCTATCGTGTGTATCTCACGTGAGCCCGCCTCGCCCTCCTGTTCGGTCCAGGTCTCAATCTTGTAGCCCTTGAAGTGACCACGCACAGACTGCTCTGAGACAGGATTCCAGCCAACAATGGCACTGGTCGCACTGGTCACCTGCAGCATGCTGAAGTTCGTTGGCGCCTCGAGCGGACGATCCTCGCCCGAATACCCAATTATCTCTTCGGCAGCAATATTCGATTCACCCTTCTGATTGATGGCCACAACTTTGATGTGATATTTGACAAAGGTCGGCTGATCCTTAATGAGTATGTTGCTCTGCTTCCAATCGTCAATCTCACGACTCTCCCAGGAGGCAGCGGGTATATCACGTTTCCAGCTGACACGATAATGGAAGCCCGGTGCATTGTGTTCAATCTCTGGCATTGATGTCCATGAGATCACCAGGTTATTGGGCTCTGTACCCTGACCGGCAACATTCTCGGGATTCTTATAAGGCACATCTGGTTGTGTGGTGCATGCCTCACTGTGACCCGATGGCGGGGAGGCGCCAATTTTATTGAATGCTATCACACGATATGTGTAATTTGCCCACGGTGACATTTGCACAACAAATGAGAAATCTGTGCTGGGCACCTTCTCGTAGGCGGTATCCCATGAGGCCGGAGTGAATGAGGTATTGAATTGGATTGTATAGTGTAAAATTGGTGAACGATTATCACCCTGTGGCTCCCAATGAATCTCAGCCTTGTCCGCCTGACAATAGATGCCCAACAATTTGGGTGCATTTGGTACTTCCTGCACAATTAGATTCGCCTTGGCCGTTGCCTCATCCAATTCGGTGCGTGCCACACACGTATATTCACCCGAATCCAATTCCATTGTCTTGGCAATGGTCAGCGAATTATCATTGGTCTTGACGAACCGAGCCTCAGCATCAAAATCGATAGGTTGTCCATCCTTAAGCCAAATGATTTCCAGTGTCAATGTATCATCGTGCGCTTCATTGCAACGGAATGTGGCCGATTGTCCGCCAGCAACTTCATAGTTCTGTGGCGCATCTGTGATGCGTGTCTGTTCCTTGACCACCAATGATCCTTGTGCCGAATCATTACCAAATTTATTAACAGCAAAACATGTATAATTGCCATTGTCCGCAAAGGTCACTTCCTGTATCTCCAGATCACCAGTGGGCAGGACATTGTAACGACCACCAGTTAACCAATTGTTGTTATGACGCCATTTAACCTGCGGCTTGGGTGCACCCTCGACACGGCAACGCATTGTCAGATTGCGACCATTCACTGTGGATTCGGCCAGGGGTTTGCTCTTAATATTCGCGGGCAATGCCTGCACATTCAGATAGACATCCTTGTAGACATAGCCCAGTGAGTTGGTAGCGTTGCAACCATAATTGCCCGTATCCTTCTTGATCAGATCAATGATCTTGATATAATTGTTTGTCACTGTACGACGATTGTTGGGTTCGGCTTGAGCGATGGGTTTACCATTGTGAATCCATTGAATTGTTGGCTCTGGATAACCGGCTGCTTTGCAATTGAATTGCACCTCTTCACCTTCGGCGGCTTCCTGAATTTCTGGCTCTTCGGTGAAATAGGGTATGGCATGGATCTTCAAATTGATCGTTGAGGATTGGGCTTGACCAACACCGTTGGACACGTCGCAAGTGTAGCTGCCACCGTCATCGAAGCTCGCCTGACGTATGACCAATGATTTACCATAATGTCCTTGGGTAATGCGATCGTTCCACTGTACACGTTGCCCATCCTTGGACCACACGGTCTGAGGTAGCGGTGTGCCACCATAGATACAAAATAGTTCAACACGCTTGCCACGCAGAGCAACCTCATTCCTACGCGTCACATACTGATGCTTGGGTGGATAACGATTCTGTGAGGCACTCACGCCCATCTGTTTCACATCGAGGAGGACCTTGTTGCCAATCTTGTATTCGCTGCGGAACACGGATGTTGCCGAACAGGCATAGAAGAAATCACTGCTAGCATCGTCACGTGTCACATTGGAGAACCAGAGCGTACCCTCCGGATCGAGAGTCATGCGTGAGTTATTGATCGATTTGATGCCCGAATCGATAGTGGGTTCGATAAGCCAATTCACAGTGGGCTTGGGCCAGCCATCGGGTGCCGCACACTGCAGCGAGAAGGGTTCTCCCTCAACGGCCTCCACAGTGACTGCGGGCACATCCTTGAACGAATTCAACTCTGCCTTGCGCACAAACACCGAATTCGATGTGGCAACACCAAACTCGTTGCTAGCAAAGCACTGATATTGTCCCAGATCCTCATCCTTGGGCGATGTGATCACCAGTGTACCGCGTCCGGGCTGGCGCAGCATACGATTATCGTAGGACGCCCAGTCGAATTTCTTGCCGTTCTTGATCCAGCTATATCTGTAATTAAAGAGAGGTTGAAATAGGTTTAGTAATCTGTATAAGCCTTGTATCGATAGACAAAAATAATACTATCGATAAATAACGATATGAATAGCTAACGATCTAAATGAATATATTAATGCCTATCGATCAATTACGGCAGTCATGTCTATCGATAAATTACGACAGTCATGTCTATCAATAAATTACGAGTATTATCTATCTATAAATTACGAGTCATGTCTATCGATAAATTACGACAGTCATGTCGATAAATTAACGATAGTCCCAATCAAACATTGTAGTCATGTCTATCGATAAATTACGAGTGATATCTATCGATAATTTACGACAGTCATGTCTATCGATAAATTAACGATAGTTCGAATCAAACATTATATATATAGTATTAATCGGATTAAGACTACATTAATACAAGTTGATTAAAATTGCGTTAGCGATTCGATAACTAATGAAGCAACAAAGTAGATATGATAGAAATCTATCGATATCAATTTAACATATCATAAATAAAGAACCACGAATATACATAATATAAGAAACCTTGAGTGTTTAAAGAATACATACATAAATAAAGTTAGTAACTAAACGTGTTATGTATCGATACATACATAAATCGAAAATATCGATGTTCACAATGTAAAGAAAACTTAAAGAGCAATTTTGCCTGCACATTATAAATATAACAGCTTAACTGCAGAGCTCTACGATTGTGTTTCATTCAAATCCTTTCATTCAATTACAAATTATCGATAATATGGACATAGAAATCGACTGGCACACAATTTCAAAGTTCAACAAACTCCAGCAGCTCCAGTTGCTGTCTGACTGTAGCGCCGTTATTCAGTCCCCAAACCCCAAACTCCCCTCCTTCCACTCATCACATTCCGTATTCCTCTTGCAACCCAACCCCGTTTTGTGTTAGACTGCGAGTTACAACACTTAAAAACAATTCAAATGATTGACCTATTCCATGACCTGCGGGGGGCAAAGAGGTGAACTAAAGCGATTCAATGTCTCGCGAGCCGCTTAAAAAAAATAAAGAATTCAAAAACTAAAAAGACGAAAAGAAATTGAACGCTTAACAAGCTCAAGCAGCGAGCGCAGTTTCGCATAATTGACTTGGGTTTTCGAGTGCTCTATATATGTATGTATATACTTGTATCCAAATCTATCTGTATCTGTATATAGAACAGATTAGTTGACGAAAAACGATAAAAGAGACGCGAAATATGATGAGATGTGATGCGATGAGTGGATGATGATGATGTTGCCTTTGCGTTGACTTCCTTTTGCGCTTAATTGCAACTACTTAAGGCTTGAAACAGAGCGGCAGACTACCCCTCTCTCTCTGTTGGCAATTGAAAATTAAACAAGTTGCCATAATTATAATATATATATATATATATATGTACATATATGCACAGCAAATACAACATATACCATACACATAAAGCATGTCTGAGTTTAGGAAAAACGCTTGATTAACTCAAATTAAGTGTGGAAATCATCATCAACTTGTTAGAGAGCACGCCGCGTGTCTTAATGAGTCCAATTTTCCTCGCACCGCCTGATGATGATCGAGTAAACGAGTCAGACTCTGTGTAATTATAATTGTCTTTAATCTGTAGAAATTAAGTTAAATCTGATGGCATATATAAAGAAAGCAATGCGCAACAATTGTTATGCAAGCGATAGCATAAGAAGATAATCGATATACGATTGTTTTGTGCAAGGAATGCCGATTGCACGCATCGCGTGCTGTTAAAGATTGTTTAATTAATTGCAAATTTGTTCCGACATCAACCAGTTCCATAGCAATTACCGACACTTTGTTTGTTTAACATAATTTGTTTATAAAAACTAGTTCAACGGTTTAAATTAAGTTTAGTGCCATTATCTATATTGTATTCCATGCAATTATTCAACAATTCGAAACAGAAACTGTTTTAATCGATTAAGTATAAAGAGAGTATTTAGGTGTTGTATGCTATATAAAGTTGTAAAAATATATAAAACAAAGTTGACTCGCAGTTCAATGTAGAGACTCTGCTTAATATCTTCAATCAATCAAGTATTAACTCAGTTGTATATAAAGATCTTAACCAACAACAGGAGCTAGGTACACTATCATCATATACCTAGGTACCTATGCCACTAACATAATATACCTAGATATCTATATCACTATCATCAAATAGCTAGGAACCTACATATGTATGTACACCATTATTACATTTTGTATAATTAATGTTGTAATCGTTTAAGTTTAAAAAGTAAATTCATAATCTACGCAGCGAAAGGAAAATTGGCAATTCTGTAAGTCCAGATCAAGAACATATACTATATCATATTTGCTGTTTATATTTTATTTATTCAATTAGGTGTCATGAGAGTATCTAGAGTTGTTATTTCTCTGAGATTACTGATGAGTAGTTTTGCTTTTTTTTTGTATAGGATTTATTAGTAATAAAGTATTATTGTATGTTATACTCTACAAAGTATGTAAATACATATTTTACTCCCCAAACTCTATCAGTATCCGTTTGCAAAAGCAGCAACTAAGCAACTAAGAAAGCAAGCTAAGCCAATGCAGCGCTCTTTCTGTCAGTTGCAACGTACAGACAGACAGATAGACAGAGGGACAGACAGACAGACAGACTGAATGAGGGACATACAGTAAGCAAGCGGATCCTGGCGCTGTGCCAATGACACATTAAGTTGACTCAGCGTGGGGGTGTAGGGCACTCTGAGCCGCGGCTAACCCTTAGTTTAACCCCAAGCACAGGTCAATCAATGCATTTTTCGTACCACTGTGCACAGTCCACTGTGACTCAGTGCAACGTAACTTGTGTCTCTCTCTCTCTCTTTCTCTTTCTTTCGCCCCTGTGGCGTAGTTCACTCAACCAAGACGATGAAGGCAGCAAGCGAGGGGGTAAGCGGAAGGGAGAAGGGGTAGGAGAAGTGGTGCCAGGTGAGCAAAAGAGCAAGAAATAAACTTAACTGTCTGAAACGGTAAAATGTGCAGCGCGACCAGACACAACAACAACAACAACAACAACAACAACAACAACAACAACAACAGCAGAAAAAGGAACAGCTGCTGTTGCCTGCAGGCAGCGGTGGCGGTGGCACAAAGTGCATGTTCCTTGAGCCTCCCTTTGCCTAGGTGTGTGTGTGTGTTGGGCACTTAACCCTAGCGCAACTTTGTGATAGTTTTTTGGCTAACGGAGCAATCACCCACGCCCGCTTAAGTTGCGAGTCTGCTCGGACTTATGCGATTAAAATCTTCACAAGGCACAGGCAGCGAGGGCAACTGTGTGAGTCATCACTGCTGGCAACACACACAAACACACACATCTATATACATATACACGCAGTGACTGACAGCGACAGGGGGTTGCAAATTCAGACAAAATGCCGTAGCATACTTTTTTGCGCATTACTGTACACGCTTCCCTTGCCTTTCCTGCTTCATTTGCATGGGACGGCAAGCGCGGCAAGTGTAGCGCCCTAACCCACTTTATATGCATACTACATACTATATAGTATATATATATATTCTATATACATATAAATTTATAAACATTCGTTTGAAGTGCACAAGAAAGCAGCCCAAAAACCACAGCGGGCCACAGCAAAGAAATGAATACAAAAGAAAGTTGAATATGCAAAATGAGCAGAGAGAAAGACAGAGGCAGAGAGGGAGAGAGGGGAGTAAACAGAGGGAGAGAAGATTCACAAATAAACAACAGCGAAATGCCAAGAAAAGCCGCAATGTAAACCCTGCGCCAAAGTCAGTTTTTTCACTTATGCAAATGCATTTGCTTTTGCAGAGAAGGTAGACGGCAGTAGGGGGGGCGTGGCAGCTGTCGAATAATAATATTAATCGTTATTTCTCTTTCTTGTTATCAGTTGCAAATCGACTTGTTGGGATTCTTTCTATACTAGACCTAACCGACTCGTGCAGCATTATGTGAACATTTTCTATACAACTTTGTATAATTCGTAGGGTATTTCATATATTAATCTATTGTATTACTTGGCCAAATACTTTGTAATATAGTTAACATACAAGAATAAGTTACAATAGGTAACAAATGTATATATAGATTGCAAATTAATTGATTCCAAGAAGATTTGATTTGTTCCAAAAAGATTTGTTTTGTTCCAAAAAGATTTGTTTCTTAGGTTCATAATTCTCCGTATATCACTCGATACTGCATCTTAAAATAGATAAACATTTATTATACAATATTTGATGATTATTTCTAGGAAATTATCACTTGAAAATCATTATGCCTTATAAAAAACTTGTTGATTTTGGTTTCTAATCTGGTTAAAGTAAAACATAAGCTTTGATGAAGCTCAATTCTATTTTTACTGAAGATATTCTAAACCAAAAGGGCAATATTTAATTATATATCCATTATATATATTTTTCAACATAGATCTACTATATAAATCTTGTGTTATTATAATATATCCATATAAAATTATTAACGTAGAGCATTTGCGCGTCGTTAAATGTTCGCTTTTCTTTGCTGTTTAAAGAAGGTTTTATTAAAATGTGCTCAGGCTACTGGGCAGGACGGTGCTGCGGTGCAGGGCGTGGCAAGTTGCAACTAATTTGTGATGTTGTCGACGGGAAATGCCGAACTTTAAGTGACCCTCCCCTAAGCGCCAGTTTCATCACCCCACAGCCCTGCCCCAGATCGGGCGGAGTAACTTGAGTTGGGTTTGGGCATCGGGTGCAAGGAGACGAAGGCGACGCAGATGGTTGTTGGCGCCGCGAAGCAAACAAATGGTATAGAGGGAGGCGGCGAAGGGAAGTTGGGAAGAGGGGAGGGTAGAGAGACGTGAACGGAAGGCAGTGCAAGCGAGCGTGTTGGACTTGTGGCTCAAGGGTTGCCACGGCGCATTTTGTACAGCGAAAAGCTTTTATACTCACTGTGCGTGTGCGTGTGTGTGTGTGTGTGTGCGACGTGGCATACAATAGAATTATCAAAAAGTGGCAGGAATTGGGCGCGAGTGAGGCAATTGAGAACAACAGCAGAGAGGGAGCAGGAGGAAGTGTAGCAAGTCAGGGAACTGGGCGTGCCTCACGCATGTTGACACTTTGTGCATGTCGCAACGACGCGTGCAATGACACCGAACAAATTCCAACAAGGAGCCCAAAGGAGACTCTGTTTCCAAGGTACCAGGAACTACAATAGCAGCAGCAGCAGCAGCAACAACAACGACAGCAACTTTTTAAAAAAATGGGCCAAAAGTTTTAGTCGACATTGTTGTGTGCTTGGCCTTATTAATGGGTCGCTGGCATGCAAACGGGTTTTATATTTCCCGAGAACTCCAATAAAAGAGAATGACAGACAGAGAGTAGGGAGACAGGTAGAGAGGGGGGAGAGGTGGCTTCCACAATTAGCCAGGCCACTTGGCAACAAATGGAAAACAATTGCGTTTCCTTGTCAAAATACCATAGAGGCATAGTTACTCGCCTTAATTCCTTTCAGGGCGTGTCAGCACCAGCCCCCCAAGCGACTATAATTATGCCCAAAGAAACAACAAGTTCTAATTCGAATTTCAGTTCCGGTTCCGGTCTCTTCTACTGCTATGACTACATGTCGTTATGTAAATGAAACCAAGTGACGTATTTAGGGAAAACTAATGAAATACATTAATTAACTCTATTCTAGTCGGAGAAAGCAAGTCCCAAGTGCCTAATCTTTATAGCCTAAGGTAGTTAGTGCAAGTTAGACAGAACATAAGTAGAAGAACAGCTGCAGATATAATTAGGACTATACTACAGTTTATAATACAGTTTCTGCCAGTTAATATGGCGATTGCAGGCGGCGCCTTATAAATCTGCACATCCAGTAAAGTTATTTCTTAAATAACTTCTATGTTTGGTATTTGTTTGCAATCAAATTTTCAAAATTCATTTGGAATGCGATAACTATTGTGCATAACAAAAATAAACTTTATAGCCTTATAAACAATAACGCTACCCAATTTGATTTTTATTTATTTAAAGGGGCGGTAGGGGGCGTGCACAATTTCTAAAACAAACTTTGAACTGCGTGCAATAATAAAACATATTGCCAGCGAATTTGATCGTCCTAACTGTTATAGTCTCTGATATCTGGGTTATTATACAAAAGGAACATGAATATATATAGAATATATATATAATTTGGGGTCGGCGCCACTTTTTTCTGGCTGTTGCACACATTTACGCTATGTGTAGAGTCTGGTCGCGATTTGTTTTATGATATATGAGTTTCTTCTATATAATACGTGTAACTATCTATATGTATAACTATGCATCAATTTCTTCTATATAATATGTTAAACTTGTTGAGTAAACATAGTTTTTTCTATAGCCAAGGTTGATCTGTATACTTGTATATACTAGCAATCATATCATACCATTATTATCTGTGTATATCCATGGTTCTTATGGATTTGATGTCATGGTTAGGCCAAACAAGTATTCAGTTCAAATAGTAAACAAGCTGCTAATTTATTTGCTAAGTAGTTGAGGTCACAAAACACACACACACACACACACTCACACTCCCAGTTCAATTGATTTTCTCATTTCGAGCAATCAAAAGTGGAAAGGAATTTTTGCTAGAGACTCTGGCGATAAATGAAAATATAAACACTTGACTCTCTCGACATCGATATCGTCGCACTGTTCTATGCCTGCCAACCCTTTCCCCTCTTGCCTGCTGTCTCTCTCTCTCTCTTCTACTCATTCACAAATCAAACCAATTGTAAGACGAAATAGAACTAACAGAGAAGGGCTAGAGAGAGAGTGAGTGAGTGAGATGGAGTGGGAGTGGGAGGGAGACGTGGTAGAGGTGTCTGGCTGCGAGTTACGGTGTCAAATGTCAGTCAGTGTTGTAAATATGATTTCAATTGCAATTACAATTACAATTACAATTCCAACATTTACACAGCTTGACTGTTGAAGAATTGTGGGCGTGTCTGCACGTGGGCGGGGCCCACATTAATCACTGAACGTACAAGTATACAAGTACTGTGGGCGAACTAATGAGTCACTCGAGTCAATTAAGTCGAGTCAGAGAGCAGAAGAAAAGCGGAAACGAGGCAAACGAAAACATAGTTTAATTTATTAATTCTAGCAACACCATGCAAATACCCTATAATTGTGCATTGCGTATACAGAGGGCATTCGCGTAGTCAGTGCAGGCAGGCTTCGTTTATCGATTTACCCTTTACGAGCGGGAATCAAGCGCTATCAAGAAAGCGCTTTCAAAGCTAAACAAACACAACAAAAACACGAACAAGTGGAGGCACAACAAGAGGGCAGGCCGACACACCGACACGTGGCACGCTACGTTGCAAGGCAGTGCAGAGCGGAGGGGGGAGTGAGTACGACGCGGTTGATGACTCATCGCATAACTTCACAGGACGCCAAAGTGACGACTGAATCTCGCTGTGAGTGAAATGAATGAATACCAGCAGCTGGCTGACGACGAATGTGAGTGCGAGTTCGAGTACTCAGAATACTGAGTACCTCTGGGAGGTACTACCCTTTCCACTTTCCCCTCCCCCCCACCCCACTTCTCCTTGTGCATACTTAACATCTGACATGAAAGAAAAGGCACAGGATGAGACCGACTGCGATTGAGATTGCGTTTTTATACTCTCCTCCCTCTGTACGCCCTCTAGACCGGAATACCGAAAGGGTTGCTTATGTTGTGGCATTCCTATACACAGTGTATGAAAGAGAGGGAGACAAAGCGAAAGAGAGTGAGAGAGGGAGTAGACGGGGTAGAGTTAGGTAGGCAGACTGCACACAGACATGCAGCATGAATGAATCAGTTTGAATGGCAGACTGTGCCTCGTTTTCTATCCTAGACAGTGAGTGCAAAAAGCATTGCTACACTGACAGCTATTTTATTATTCATAAACAATTATTTTGATGGAGTTTACAGTTAGAAATAACGAGAAAAAACCTTTAGAGATGCCATTAATATAGTCGATATTGTGTTTATCTCAGTGGTTTAGAAATTTATAAATAGTGAACTTCATAATTAGCTTAATTTACCATATATAGCTCAAATATAGCTCCGTTTTATTTGATACTTGTGCCAAAAAATGAGAAACAGGCAGAAATTGTTGTCAGATATAATTTATTGTACACTGTGCGCTGCGTTTACTTGTGACATACTCGGGGATTTTGTCGTAAATCCCCCAGTTGAAGTCTTTTTTAAGGACCTCCGTTTGTTTGTCTTTGGAGTATTCACACACACACACACACATACACACACCTACACACACCTATGTATTCTTTGGCCAGACGCTTAGCCACATGAGACTTGCTAGAGACTAACTCCTAACGACATGTAAATACAGCTCCAGCTCCATCTGCAGCTCCGTCTATGCTTTGTGTGTAAACAATTGAAAATGTTGTTGTTTTAGGATTCATTTTAAAGGTTATGTGGTTATGCCAGCATGAACTCCATATGCCACAAGTGACGTCACAGAACATTGTCAGGTGTACCGGAAATAAATGAATACTTAGTTTGGTTATGGAACCTCAAAGCGATCGTACATCAGCATACCCCATTCCCCTGTCATCATTAGAATTCTCACAGTGCTCACAGAGAACGATCGTTAAAGGTCCGAAATGGTAAAAGACTCAATGCAATGTGGGTATAAACGACGATTTCGTTGGATCATAACTTTCCGGGCCCGGTAAGAACACGAGCATAATTGTAATGAAGTAAAGTGTAGAAGTTGAAAGAGTGGAGAAACGAAGGGAAACGCAGCTAAGGCAGCGAAAAGAAAGCGGCAAATGTTGAAGGTTCCAAGAACCAAGACAGGCGGCGGCAAAGTACACAGAAAGAGAACGATAGAGAGAGAGAGAGAGAGATAGAGAGGAAGAGAGAGAAACGAATGCATTGCAACATAACGTGGGAATCTTATAACGAAATAAAATGAAAGACTTCAGGAGGCGAAAGCTAAAACAAGTTGTGAATTATAGCATTGCATCATGATTCTCAATTCGTTAAAGCTTTCGCTTCGTCAAGTCTTTTTTTCATTTGATCATTTTGTAATCCCCAATCATTATTATAATGCTTTATTCAAATTTTAATCTGTATTCACATTGGTTTAGCTGCTTTTCTTCCTTCTTTTACTTTCGCTTCTTAAAGTTTGACAAGGAATGAATCGATTTTTTTTTGTCTGCAATCGTGCACAGTATATTCGCAAATACAGTTAATATATATACACACTATATATACATACATTTACTATATGCATAGCAGCCTAACCGCCCCAATTACCAAAGCTCAAGCCGAAGCCGAAGCCAAGCAAATGACAAATGACACGACGTCATTTGTGCAAAAAGTTTGATTGATACCCATGAATCATGTTGCGGAAGTAGTAGAGGGGAAGTGCTATGCCCCCCATCTTCATGCTCAGTACAACCCTCGCCTCCCCCACAGACATTTTTATATTGAGGGTGACTCAATCTGCAGTTGGATACCCTGCAAGGAAAGTGCAGGCTGGGTAAAGGAAACTTACGGCATAAAGCAGGGCAGGGTATTTAGAGGGTATCTGTTAGTCGTGCAGTGGGGGGGTTGGCACTGCAATGTTTGTTCCCCAATTTGCTTCATTTTTGCTGCTGTTGCGCTTGAGGCGTTCCCAAAAATGGCGAAATGCGCTGATGAAGTTGATTTTAATCACGATGACGATGTGAGGACGTCGACAATGGGGGTTACTAAACAGAAGCCTCTAGCGCTGATGGGGGGGAGGGTAGTGGTGAGTTTCGTGTGCAAGTGTGTGTGAAAAGAAAGATTTTACTTCAATCTGAGGGCAGTTTGTGCTGTCTCAGCGCCCAGGGGCGTGTGAATGGGAGCAGGAGGAGGAGGAGGAGGGTCGCTTAAAGCGGCAAAAACTTTTTGCTGCAAACATTTTTAGAAAACAGTTTTTTCGGCGCCAGTTTGTCCAGACCAAGCGCATTAATAAACATGAAGTGGCAACAACAACAATAAACAACAGAAAATGCGATAAGCATAAAAACGGCGCCAAAGGAGCAAAAATAAAAACCAAGGACATCACTGGAGCAGAACTCTCCACTGTGTGCGCAGCGCTGCGTGAAAAATCAATGAAGCTGCCTCCTACAGGGGGCAACAACAACAACAACAGCAACCCTGCTACACACATCCTTGAGTACCCTGCAGCTGTACATACATACATATATAGTATTATATACCCGTGTTAAACTGAGATCAAAGTGAGCTTATAAGACCTTCAAGTGACGCAGCGCAGGGATTAAATAAAAATGAATTCAGCTTAACTGCTATAGCAGCTGCAAATACCCTGTAAATCATGCCAAATATACAGCATAAACAGCATATCAAGTAATGTTGGGAATATTTTAACTTAAATTCAAGTTGAATTGTTAAACAAAAAAGAAACATGTCTAGAGAATCAAACATGACAAAATTACTAATCTTTACATTGCGTAATTAGTGCAACAATCTTTTCTCCCCGTTCATTAACAGGGTAACTTCAACGTCGACTATTGTTTTGTTGTACAACTGCCTGGCCATGCGGCGTATGCGTAATTTATGCTCCAACTCCCTGCGCATAATATTACAAACATTTTCATTGCCTGGTTGGAAAAATCAATGGGCCTTCTCCACACACATGCATGCCTCGCTCTTCCATAGGGCAACATATGTTTAAAGTTTAAACAAAACTCGTTGCGTGGGCGACCACACATACACACATTCACATACACAAACATTCGCACACACACCCACACATGACAAAAGTCAACTTCAAACAAGTTTGGCAAAGTTCAAGTTGCTGAAGAACTTTTGCGACGTATAAAACAGAAATACAGAAATAGAGTGAGAGAGAGAGAGAGAGAGAGAGAGAGAGAAAGAGAGAAAGAGCGACCTGCTACTGTTGTCTGGTTTGTGGCATCTCCTTTTCTTTACTCTCTTCTCTCTCTTCCTTCGCTCTCTTTGTTTTTTGCACTTGACTCTGAACAATGTTGGCATTTATGCGAGAACTACTCATAGTATCTATCTTTGAATCTGTACGTCTATCTATCAGTTCTCGCTGAACACAATGTGTTCTTTAGAATTCAGCGATAATAGAACCACAAAAAAAAAAAAAAGAAAAGAGACAGCACAATCGGCGATGAGAACGTGAGATATAAGCGAAGGCTGTTGTATGACATACAGTGGGGCGGGGCAGACAATTGAAGTCCGTTTATATTGTTAATACAAACTATCAAATGAACAATGGTTGGGTTTGAAAATATTTTAGATACTTTAGAGGGTATTCAAGAACGTATGCAAATGAACTTGATAAGGTCTATGATAATACCAAATCAAGTGATGAAGATAACTGAGATACAGTCATGATATTAAGGGTATTTGAAAACGAATGCAAAGCAATTTATTGTAAAGTCTATATTGATGACAAATTTAATAACTGTAGTGATGAAAATAACTGAGATACAGTGATATATAGAAATATAACTTAATTTGAACCATTTTATGCAATAACATTATATAATTATTATCATTTATATATCTTCTTCTTCTATTGTGGCCATTACAAGCTGTCATCGGATTACGGCCGAGCTCAACATCTCGCGCCAGGAGGCTCTGCTTCTTGCTCGCCTCCTTCAATTGGTTACACCAAGCGCAACCAGGCTCTTCTCCACTTGGATCCGCTTCCGTTCCCATCGTCGCCCAAAATATCGACTCTCGTCTTAAACACCTTCTTCATCCATACGTACAACATGTGCGAGCCAGCGCATACGTTGTATTGTAATGCGCCAACATCGAAAGTATAGTTGCTGGGATTCCTTGCAACTGGACAGCACATACTTTTATTTTTATACATATATTAAACCTTAATCATCATTTAGTTTACTCAGCTTTGGCCATTATGTCAGGCTCTATTTGCTGCTATATGCG
The DNA here is from genome assembly GCA_018901815.1 of Zaprionus lachaisei. Taxonomy (NCBI): domain Eukaryota; kingdom Metazoa; phylum Arthropoda; class Insecta; order Diptera; family Drosophilidae; genus Zaprionus; species Zaprionus lachaisei. Next base: position 6,058,821 of record JAEIFI010000357.1, read on the forward strand.
ATTACGACTTGGAACGTGCAGCGCGTTGCGCCTCAATCGAAAGAACAGCAGCAGTAAAGTTTTCCAGCTGACCAAATATCGTTTATAGATTTACCAAATAAAGTAATATTTAGAAATAATAACAATTATAACGGTTCGTGTATTTTTTTACTGTAATTTGATTAACACAAAAGTGTGAAAAATTCAGAAAAAAAGAAGCTAGATGAAATCACAGAATAACATCATTTGTGCCGGCTAAAAATAACTGTGCACGCATTGCGTCGTTATGCAACAACAGCAACAGCAACAACAACAATTTGTCTGTGTTGCACATTAGACGGCAGTAGCAGTAGCAGGAGGGGCAAGGGAATTGGGGCAACAGCAGTCGATGACAACAATAAAACTGTGTCACGCTGAATCACAGATGCGTGCATAGTCGCATATCTGTGTGCGTATTGTAGCATAGATATGTCACATATACATACGTGTGTAGTGTCTGTGGGTGTGTGAACATACAGTGCACGATCGCTGGCAAGAACGCATGTGTATCTGAGATAATCGACTATCGATGACAAAGTAATAACAATATCGATGGTGTGCAGTGCATAAGCGATCATCGATATTTTTTGGAGCCATCGATTATTTTTCTATTACAATATTCAAAACCAATTATTTTTCGAGCATTATTAAAATTATATTATAAACACTATTGAGGCCTTTATATATATATTATAAACACTATTGATGCCTTTTTTCGATAGTTACCTCTTAAAACCTTCTAAAAATCATTGATATGGTTACTATTGAAGTTTATTTTCGATAGTTACCTATTATACCTTCGATACAAATATCATTATGTTTTGACAGCACTACTAAATATATACATGTTAAATACATCTGTTAATTGAGTCTATGCCCAATTGATATTCACATTGCATTGCAGAGTATCAACAAGTCTAGCAGAAATGTTAAATTGCAGTGAAATATTATTGAAATATGATTGATATATGGCTCAAGGACAAGCTTGAGTTGATGTAGAGTAAAGCTTCTTTATGTATACTATAATTTTAACTATACCTTGATTAGTTCCCTACAAGATTCTTTACTGTATACTCTCTCTATTTTTCTTAATCTTTTAAGAATTTTGTCTGTGCACTGCAATGAATTTACACTGTACTATGAAATACACACACACACATATACATATATTAACATGTCTGCATCATCTGCTATACGATATATGCTCATTCGTATTGAGTACAAACTATTGTGAATGAAGCGCGACTTGCGTGGCGCATACGCCCCGTTGTAACAACAATTTACAGCTCTTTCACGTTCAGGTACAGTTGACTATCGTCAGAACTATCGCAGCCAGTTCAAAAACAAAAAAGAAAGTAAAACAAATTGAACTCTGCTGCCAATTTAATAAGTTATCGCAACAATATGACATCATTCTCATAGATTTATCGTTATAAATCGATAGTACTCACTATGTATTCGATCTAGTTATAATATAATAATTGCGTCGTTGCTTGCAATTTTTATATTTTGTTTGTTGGTTAAGTTTTCCGGCAAACTTTTACTTTTCATTTGCGGCCAATTACCCCAATTCCATTTATGAACAATTTTTTACTGGGCACCTAACGGTAAACGAATGAATGCAAATTACAAACAACGATGTATGCTGTGGTATTAGGTAATGGAATAGCAACGACAACAACAGCGCACTCCCAGTCCCAGTCTAGTGAGATATCTCAACGTGCAATTACCAGAAATGACAACTTACTTCCAGACAAGAAATTGTTTTTTTTTTCTTTCTTTTTTTTTTTTTTTATGGCAAACATGACAAAGTAATAACAAAAAAAAAAAGAAAAATTAGAAAGACTATTGAGATACCCTGGCAGATATGACAAGGTTTTAAGTTTTTTAGGTTATGAGAATCTAAAATTTTCTATTTTTAGAAGGATTTTAACAATAATCACACAATCAACTTGAGAAGACAGTGTAGTATTAAGACTGCAAACCAAACTCCCCCATATAATAAAAATCATAGATAATCAAGTAATGACAACGATAGATGGCGCTGCAATTGACTAAGAGACACACACACACACACACACACACACACACACTACATACACATATAGTAAGTGAGACAAGTGCAAAAACTCTGTTGATTATAATAATAATAAAGCTCACCGCCCTGTGGGCATTACGTAATGCTTTCCTGGCTTTAAATTTTAACAAAATATACATATACATAAGTTTGTATAAGTTTGTACGTGTGTGTGTGTTATATTTTATAGCAGATTCTAAGCGTGCCGCCGGACCATCCGGTCAAACTGGTTTGTTATTATTGCGACTACCTGTCCGTCCACTTGCCAACGATGACGACGCCATAGATGATGATCATCATCATCATGTTGGTTGTCATGGCCCAAAAAAAGAGAGAAAGAAAAGGCAGAGACGCACACACACATTTCCCACTATTAACCCATTTGACGCGTCGGTGTAAAAATAAATAAAAAATGCGTTTTGAAATTGTTTTCACATTGGCAACCCTGGTCGGGCCTGGTCTGGTCTGACATCTGTTGCTGCTGCTATAGGAAAAGCTATTTTCGTTGGGCTATTTTTCATAATTTCCAACGAGTCACGCACTTCTTTTCGAAACACAAATGAGGTCATCGGCCAAGCTCGTCAAAAACAACAATAACAACAGTAAAAAAGTACAACAAGAAACAACCAAAATTGCGCATTTCGTATGGAACTGAGGAACATGAATGCAAGTGCGCGACGACGAGTACGAAATAAGCAGAAAAAGAACCTATAAAAGAAACCGAACGATACGAAACGAAACGTGTTTCTATTGCAAACAGGTTCTAATCGACCAAATACAGAAAGAGAGAGAGGGAGAGTTGAAAGAGGGAATGGGAGTAGAATCGTGCCAGACAATGGATATACAGCAAATACATAATACAAAGTTAAAGCTCGAGTTGAATTGAATTTGACACTGGGTGAATCATCCATTCATCATCATCATCATCGTCATTGGAATGCACATGGTGATGTCTTACTGCAAAGTAATACTATTATGCATTGCGTTACTTTGAGATACCCTGTAAACTACAGTTGAATACTGTATGAAGCTAAACTCAAAATTGCAATTTGATTGGACAATACAAAACTCAAGTTATTCAATTCAATGAATGTACTTTAAAGTTACACACTAGTAGAAAAACTTTGACAGAATTTGCTGTTGGGAATTATAAGGTTATTCAAATTGTGTTTTAGTCGTAACTTCATTAACAATTTCTACACTCGTTCTCCTACTAATCCCACTTGCAAGGTATAAGGCAGACACAGTGACACACTGTACGAAAATAAACTGCAATTAATATTTGTCCAACATTTACGATATGAAATGCCTTAGTCTCAGTACGAAAATAGTCGATGAGGCAGGCAAATGCACTAAGCAAAAGAAATTACAACTCAAGCACCTTGTATATCGTACATAATGATGAGAAACAGAAACTCTATTTGTGAATGGCAGTGAGGTTATGCTTTGCAGAGTATCAGCAAGTACAGCAGTTTCAAGATTTCCCCTACTCTATTCATATGATTAATACCTAGTTCTTGAATAGGTACTGTGCGATATATAGTTCAAGGACAACCGACAATTGTGTATCGATATAGAGTACATATTATACATATGGGTTCAATTGGGGCTCCTCTCTGAGAACTATTTGTTGGTTCGCGCGAATGGGAAACTTAAAAATAGACCGCCAAAAAAGTTGTAGACAAAAGTTTCTTGTTTTTTTTTTTTCGTTTCAGGCCGTTTTTTCTGTTTCTCTCTTTTATTATGTAAAATTAAAAATATTTGTGACGCGATGTATGTCGAAAAAAAGAACAACAACAACTCGAAAAGCAAAACCATTTCGAATTCAAAAATTAGTTTAGCAAGCGACGGCGGCGACGACTGCTTTAAATTGATTTATGTAAATTGCGCATTTACTTAACATATACACAGCAATATAGTATATATATGTATCTAGTATATACATATGTACCATATGTTATATGTGTGGTATATAGAGCTTGGAATCCAGGCTATGTATGTACTTACTCCGGTTCCGGTTGTCCATCGGCCTCGCACTCAATAATGAACGGTTTGTCGCTCTCCTTGTTCTGTTGCGCCACCTTGAAAAGCAGTTCATCTGTGGGCGGCTGTTTGGTGATCCGTGGCGGGGAATTGTCTACAGAGAGAGAGAGAGAGAGAGAGAGAGAGAAAGAGAGAGTGATAAAGTATGGCAAGAAAAGAGTCAGTGTAAGTTATCAGGAATGGGGGGAACTAGCAAAGAGCGTTGCACTAATTTGGCACATAAATCACAACATGATCCACTCTCCCTCCCTCTCTCTTTCTCTTTCCCCAGTTCCCAAACAGTCCCTCGAGGGGCATTTTGTCCCACTTTATAAGTAGTTCCTGCCATCGTGTGGTTTATTTTTACCAACTGTTGTCGCAGTGAACAGAGGGGAAGAGAGAGAGACGCAAGGGGAACACACACTGCCCTCAGCCTCAGGTAGCTTAACAAAATGAACTGTCGATCGTTTTGGTATCGGTTCCGATTGAAGCTAAGTATAGAAACAGGGACAGGTTCATATATTATCAATTTGCTGTAAGTTTAAATTCTCAAATTACCCAAACACACACACACACACACACACACACACACACACACACACACGCACACACACACAGGCAAAAGAGAGGTCTATCTAGATATAGTTTTATACTCCCCTCTACTGAATTGTTTCTCAGTTCATAGTGGAAATGAGGTTTACAGAAAGTTTTCTACTGTTTGAGATTTGATATACTATATACATAAATGAAGTCGTTAGCAGTTCCGAATAGTGTCCCTCTCCTGTAAATAACTATAAATTGACTCTACGTATTGTTAATTTGGAACTAGTTCCATCAAGTTTAGAGCGTCTGTTCTGCACTCACTTAGAGCGAGATATTTCACTATGCTTTCCTAATGAGTTTGGTTTATTTGGGTATGCAGTATCTGAACTGACTACTTATAATTATTATGATTATGTAGATAGGTCGGAACTAGTTCCACAGAGATTTGGAGGGTCTCTTTTCTATAATTTCTAAATAAAGTTAGACTATAAATGAACTATATAAACGTTATTCAGTTAATATGATGCTTATTGCCAGTTTGGAACTAGTTTAATATACCTATAGTAATTAACATCTATAAAGTTGGAGCTAGTTCCACAGGGTCACTGATCTTCTATACATAGGCTTGAGCCTTAACTTGATTGGGGTTTTGTTTCAGGGAAGATTGGCATCAGTTAAATGGGGAAAGAATGCGGTATCTTAGCTGACTATTCATAACATATGGTATAGAATTATGTAGATAGGTCGGAACTAGTTCCACAGAATTACGGAGGGTCTCTATCCTATAATAATATAAATGAACTATATAAATATTATTCGGTTAATATGATGCTTATTGCCAGTTTGGAACTAGTTTAATATACCTATAGTAATTTATAAATAAGTTGGAACTAGTTCCACATGGTCACTGATCTTCTATTGTATATACAGGCTGAGCTTAGCTTGATTGGGGTGTTGTTTCAGGGAATATTTAAATGGGAAAAAGAATATGATGTGAACTTACTCGTTGCAGCTGAGCTGCCCAAAATGGCAGCTAAAAGTATCGCGGCCAGCATTATTAACTGCCGCCGCATTTTATGTATGTTTTTGTTGTTGTTGTTGTAGTTGTTGCTTTGGTCGATTCACGTCGTGTGAACTGGGAAATCTTCAACTAACTGCGCCGCAGTGTTGCGATTGTGTTGTACTCTGTCTCTGGAATGTTTTTTTCTCTCTCTCTTTGCTTTTGCTTTGCTCTTTCTATTCACTCAATTTCGTTTCTGTTTTCTTTTTTTCCTTTTCTCACTTATGAAAATTGCATTCAATTGTGAGTGCGTATGTTTCTTCTTTGCGTGTATGCACTGTAGTTGTGAAGAGAGGAAGAAAAAGAAGATATGAGCATGGGTTACACATTGGTTCACTTTTTAACACTTGGCAGCTAACGACGATGACGACGACGACGGCGACGCAAGGGAGGGCAACAGACACTGTACTATATAGTATTATAGTATATACTATATAGCAAGCCTACACTGTTATCCCGACTATATTCGAGTAAGTCTGCAAATAGAAGAAAAGTGCGATAAACATTTAGTAATTATTATTATACAGATACAAATATATACAGCTAAATATATAGCATACATATATATACTATATACATATATTCTTAATGCTCAACAGATGCGTTTAAATAATTAAAAATATTCAGATTTTCCAAATTTTATTCTAGCGGGGAGCCTTCAAACGAGCAGATGGTAAACATATACATATAGAAAACAACGTATATACACCTGATAATTTGTTTACTAAATAAATGTAATATTCTTATGAGCTTAGAACTAATTGACTAATTGAGAGAGAGAGAGCGGCATAGGCAATGCTGATGTTATAAATTTGATATAATAAAGGGTGATTTTTTAACTATTATCTTTTTGGCAACACTGGTTTAAACAGCTGACGCACGTTTCGTGCTTTGGCAACACTGTCAAACATCTTCACTTTGGTATATAATTTAAGCATGAATCGTCTTCGGGACCGGTCAATTGGCCGCCTAGATCGTGCGATTTAACGCATTTAGACTATTTTATGTTAAATCTAATATCCATACAGACAAGCCCGCTTCAATTGACGCATTTGGGGGACATCATTGAAGCATAAAGAGTATGCCAAAATTGGACTAAGCGGAGGAACAATTTGAGGCGCAGTCACAATCAACATTTACATGAAATAATCTACAAACATTAAATTATATGGACCGTACTATCGATACAAATAAAGATTTCATGCATTTCTCTGAATTTCATGTTTTTTTTTTTTTTGAAAAACTTTCCTATAGCTCTTAAAAAATCACCCTATCCATCACCCTACATCTGTCTGGAGTAGCTAAAATTAGCATAGAACAAAGGGAAACAAGTCAGTCGCTTGGAGGCTTATATCATTATAAGAGCTCACTTGACTACTATATCAACTAATCCGTCATTTTGTGACCCTCAGGTGTGCGAAAGAATCGATGATTACTTTGCAAATTTTTCTATAGGCCAAGAGAATCGACCAGAACGATGTCATCGGAAGTCGTCAACTGGGCAAAGAGCCAGGCAGACAGACGAATAGGGGGACGGACAGACAAGCAGACAGACAGGCAGATAGACAGAGAGAGAGTAACAGGCTGAAAAGTGTCAATGAATCAATTGGAAAATGCGCACAAATATACTACAAATAGGTGAGGGGTCGGGGGAGAGTTGACTTCGTCATAGACCCAATTTCCAAATGCCTTTCAATGGAAATGGAAATGTGTCAGATACGTTGAAGAAGAAAAAGAAGAAGAAGGGAGCAAAGGCGCGCGCGCCTCTCAGTGACAGGGCCAAAACATACACGGTCAGTTAGCAATGGAATGCCACAAAAACAAAACAGAAAGCGTTGCAGAAAGACAGACAAAGATATAGAGAAAGAAGGGGAAAAGGGTTAGAAAAACAAGGCATGCTAATTGAATTAGCATTGTAGACAACGTGGAAACGTCAAAACGGATCCTCTGCCAAGCTCAAACTGGCTAAAATGCTGCACTGCAGCGGACGTTGCGGGTGCCGTGTGTCGCAATTGCAATCGTAATATCAAAAGGCAAAAGCAACACAGGCTAGGCCAGGGCAGCGCAGGTGGTGGTGCGGGTCCAGGGGTCTGTCATGAGTCGCCCACGACAGGCGCAGGAGTCGCCGCCAATGTCGCCTTCACAGCAGCAACATCAGCAGCAACAGCAGCAGCAGCGCAATAGAAGCCGCAGCCAGCGAAGCATTATGGATTTGCGTAATCTCTGTCAGCGTCTCGATGTGGATAGTCTCAAGGGTATGTTTGCTATTTGGAGTTTATCAACATTGTACAAGCGACAGTTAAGGGTGTACTGGACTGTTATATACCCTGTAACTGTCTACGGTTATACTCTGCTTAGTGTTATACTTAGAACGTCTATACGCCCCTTATTTTTGAAATAACTTCTTTAATAACTTATTCGTTAATCAGAAATCATTTGAACAGTGTGCACAGCAAAAATAAGTGTTCTACGATTACAATTACGCTTGCAAATCGATATTTATCGATTAACCGGGGGCGTGAACAACTACAAAAACAGACTTTACCTGCATGCAAAAGTTATAAGACATTTTATCATGTATTTCTTAGTCCATGGCTATAGTGAAGCTGTTGTTAATGCGGATCAAGAATATACCATATATACTTTTTTGGGTTTTGGAGGTAACTGCTTCTGCATTTAAAATACATTTTCATTTGGCACAAAGGTCTGTGGTTGTGGTTTATAGAACTTTCGTGAACTGTAGATTGTTTTAAATCAGAATTTCATAATTATAAAAAGAAGAGGAGAGGAGAGAAGAAAAGAATTGAGCTGAATTTTATAGCAAGTAAACACATGTGGAAACTGCAACTAAAATGCTGTTTAGATTCTGAAATCTATTCTTTCTTACAGTAAACTAGTTAAGCTGTTGCCGAATGATATGAACTACTTTTTTACGCAAAATACTGAAAAGTTTTTCAATATTTGTAGAATATTTAAAGTAAGGTATACCTATTGCTCAATTGAACTGGTTCACGGCAACTAATCTGCTCTGTCTCTCTCACTCTCTTTTTTATGCAAACTGCTCTTGAATAGTTCATATGAACTAGTTAAGATACTTTTACATGGTTCATATGAACTAGCACATTTAAAGCAAAATACGGAATAGTTTACAATGAGCAACTACTACTTAGGCAGTTGTCCTGTGCTGCTCAATTGAACTAGCTCATATGACCCAGTTAAGTAACTTATAAATAGTTCATATGAACTAGTTCCATGTAAGCAGAATACTAAATAATTGACAATAATCAATCCATATTTATAACTACCTTGGGCAGTCGTCTAGTGGCCGCTCAATTGAACTAGTTCACGGCAACTGATCTGCACTCTTTCTCTCTCTATCTCTTTTCCACACTTGCCCAGCCAAATTGCCAGCAATGCCGCAACTGAAATTACCCAAATCTCTGCCCAAACTACACGCTGCACGTCGCATCCTGCGCAGAAGGAGTGCAGGGGCAGGGGCAGGCGGAGTCAATGGAGGCCACGGAGCCAGTAGAACTAGTGGAGCTGTCGCTGGCGTTGCCACTGGCGCTGTCTCTGTGGCAGCAGGCATTGCTGCTGTGCCGCATGCGCAGTTTATCAATCGAACGCCGCAGCGCATATCCACGATTAGTTCACTGATCCATGAACAAGATGCAGGGGCAGCTGGAGCAGGAGCAGGAGCAGGAGGAGGAGGAGGGGTTGCCGGGCAGCTGCAGGCAACCTATTGCAGTGCTGGCAGCCTAGATGACGATTATTATGCACCATATGGCGGAGGCGGTGGCGGCACGCGTGCCTCACGGCCAATCAGTCCCATTAAAATGCCACCACCTGCGCCAGCAATTGGAGTTGGCGCCGCCAGTTCCACATTGGGTGCAACGGCAGCGAATCTCACACAGCGCCTGCAGCGCGGCTACAAAAGTCTCAGCGAGCTGCGACTGAAGCATCTGTTTGCCAAGCAAACGACACTGAGGCGCGACAATATCGAGGTGCAACGCTATGTAGAACAATACGAGGCAGAACGACGTGTCGAGGAGCAGGTGCAGGCACAGCGTGATCGCCAGATAGCCGATAACTATCGCATACACATTAGCACGCTGCCCATAAGCAGGCAGAATACACTGCACGAGCAAGAGCAGGAGGAGGGGCAGACCGTGAAGCTGCCTCCTCCTCTGCGCCCGCACAGTTTGGCCGAGCACAGTGGCGATGAGAGCGGACTGGAACAAGCGCCAGTGACGACAGTGCGCAGCAAGAAGAAGAAGAAACCTGGCATTGCAGCCACACGCTTTGCCAAGGTGCTTCAGCCTCCACTACCAATGCCCATGGAGGAGCAGCAGCTGGAGCAGCAGCCACAAACGGAGCTGCCCATGCGGCAGGCAATGCGGCAGAATCTCAAGCGTTTGCGCAAGTCAATCAAGCGCGTCTCATCACAGCAGCCACAGCAGCACGACTCCAATGAGGATGAGAATGTCGCCGAGGACGAGGTCAAGGTGCGTTCAAGTGCCGCACGTGGCGCCACATTGCGTGCACGATTGCGTCGATTTACCTCCAGCGAGCAACTGCAGCAACGTTGGCGCAAAAGCTTCAAGGGCAGCACAGCAGAGGAGCAGAGCACGACAACAGGGGGTGTAGCAGGAGCAGCAGGAGCAGCGGGTGCGGGAGTAGGAGCTGCACTTGGCCTTGGCATGGGGGCACAGCTGGAGCGCACCATGGCCAAGCTGAACGAGAAGATGCAACAGATGAAGTTCTTTCACAGCCGCAGCAACAGTGCCCCCGAACAGAATAAACCCAATACAGTTGGCCGCGAGCCGAACGAGATTGATGATGAGGAACTGGAGGCCACATATCATCACAGCGATAGCAGCGATGATGGCGATGATAGCGATGACAGCGGGCATGAAATGCGTGCCGAAGATGCGTTTGAGGAGGACGACAAGCTGGAGGTGGAGCAACATGCCGTACGTCGCCTGCAGGCCAGCACAGCCTGGTGCAGTGAATCTCTGGAGGAAGATGAGCATATGACGCCGCAGCAGCAGCAACAGCGGCAGCTCGCCGGCTCCGACTATCCACGCGTGCTCATCCATCAGCAACACTCGGATGCATATGAATCTACGCTGATTATAGCCGTGGCCAGCACACCATCCCCAGAGCCAAGAGAGGAGACAGTTGCCTGGCTGCCCAATAAGCAGATCATTGCTGGCTTCAAGCAACAACAACAACAACAACAGCAGCAGCAACAGCTACAGTGGCCCGCTCCGGCACTGTACAAGGCCAAGAGCATTGACATCTTTGAGTGCGAGGGCGGCGCTGCTGCTGCCTTTGCTGACTTCGATGAGGCGCTGAGGAATGCGCCAGTGCTGAGGATTAGTGCCGGCACCACAAACACCACCAGCAGCGGCGATGACGAGGAAGAGGGCGACGACAGTGGTTCACATGCCACCAGAATTCGTTTGCAACTGACGCCACAAATTGGCAACAGCTGCGAGAGTCTTATGGAGCAGCAGGAACCGCTGGAATATGATCAGCTTGAAGACGAGCGAGTGGAGGAGAGAAAGAGGCAGCGAGGGGAGCTGGAACGGGAACAGTTAACGGATGCAGAACGTCCGCCTTCGGTATCACCACCGCCACCACCGTTGCCACAACGTCGTCCGCCGGCAGCGCCACCCAGCGTAGTGCCACCAATTTATGATCAGCTGCCGCCACCGCTGCCTGTGAGCAAGCCACCAACGCCAGCAGTGGCGGCAGAGCTGGTTGCTTCTACTTCCGCTTCTACTACTGCTGCGCCTGCTCCCACTTCTGCTTCAGCGGCTGCTTCCGCTCCAGCTACTGTTTCTGCTCCCATTCCTGCTCCCCTGCCCAGCTTGACACGCCTCACTCAACGCAGCGCTTCCATGACGCGTCCCTCCAAGCCGCTGGTGAAGACCAGCTCATTGCGTCTGACCTACAACGAGCAGGTGCATCCCGGCGATATTGGCAAAGTGAACAAGCTGATCACACGCTTCGAAGGTGGAAGGCCGCGTCTCTGTGCGCGTCGTCTTACCCACAGTGAGGAGTTGACCGCGTGCAGCGATGCTGAGGATGAACCAGAACCGGAGCAAGCAACGCCAACGAATGTGCAGCGCATACCACATATTGTTACCACACAGCCTGGCAACAACAACAACAACAACAACAACAACAATGTGGAGGATAGGCGTCAGCCTTCACTGCTACAGCTTCATCAGAAGCAGCAACTAAACTTGGATCGACAGAATTCGAATTGCAGCCGCAGCAGCGAATATGGTTCCCCCCTCTCGTATCCCATGCGACGCAGTGCCACGCCCACAAGGCATATAGGCGCAGGAACTGGAACTGGAAGTGGAACTGGCAGCGCAACTGGACGCGCACTGGCTCCGCTTTCGGTGCAACAGTCGCGTCACAGTCGACGCTCGATGACACGCGATGATGATAATTTCTACAGCTTTGATAGCGATGAAGGTAAGGTGTACGCACACCCCCCCATCCCCCACGTCCTTACTGTCAACTGCCACGCCCGCTCAAGAAATTATTTCGTTGCAGAGAACAGCTACTACTCCATAAGTCCGTCGAGCAGCAGTCGCTATGTGGTGGAGATCTAGGCAAAGAGAGAACTCTCTTCCTTTCGACTTATACCACATATACATATACATATATCATAGATCTAACTTGTTTTTTTTTGTTACTCCTAAGCTGATCTGTATTAAAAGCAATGTATTTACTCAGACTTTGAGTTGTTTCGCTTCTATGTGGCAGGTATAACTGGGAATATACCTCGGTAGACCTATACAGAGCTACCAAAACCTATATATATCCATAAATACTTACAATCTGTATATTTATACCTTTGTAGACCTATATTTATCTATCTATTCCTAAATAAACCTAATTATATCTTTATATACTATATATATATATATATATATATATATATATATATATATCTGTACATACCCAAGTATAACCATATAGACCTATATATAACTTTATATTTCCATGAATACCTACATATACCTGTACATTTAAGACTTTATAGACCTATATATATATCTATTTATATCCATATGGACCTATAAATATCTCTCTATACCTATATTGACCTATATTTATCTATCTATGCCTATATAAACCTATTTATATCTGTATATATCCATGTATAACCATATATATCTATATACACCTTTATATTTCCATAAATACCTGTACATATATATCTTTATATACCTATGTATATCTACTTATATCTATATATACCCATATATACCCTTTGATACCTCCATTTCCCTTTAGATATCCCGTAGTTTCCCTCTTTGGAAATTGATTAATGATCCTATTTGCAACGAGGGTTGCTATGCACACGCGCCAGCTGACACTTTGTGCCTAAGCAGGGTAGGGGGTTGCAGACAAGATCGGCAACCCTGCAGGCAACGCTAACCGTCTATCTTTGTCTCTATCTCTCTATCTCTCTCTGTCTCTCTCTCTGTGTGTGTCTGTATCACTCTTTCCCGTTCAGCGAGCACATTTTAATTGATATTTTATGCTAATTAATTAATTAATAGTGCGCGCTGGGTGGCAACCCTAAAGAGAGACAGACAGGGAGAGGGTAGGTTCAACAACATATGTCATGGTATCGTATAATAAAAAAAAAGAAACCCAAGCATAAAAAGTCATTGAGGAAGTTGTTGCAGAACTTTAGAGACTCTTTCAAAACTGGTTTCACTTTTGGTATTAATAATTAAAGGCGATTATATCATTATCAACATGTAGAAGGTCATTCTTGTTTTAGAAGTTGTATAAAGCCATGAGTAATAGCTGAACATCAGCTTAGCTAATTTTCTGCGAGTTTAATGAAACTACTCAGAATATTATGGATCTAAATAGGGTTTCCTCTAGAGTTATGCACTTATTTGTTAATGTTTAATTATGGATAGTCTCTTAACAGTTCAAAATATAGGATTGTTTATGATATGTTTTATATGTTGTCTGAATTATACAGGGGGCTTATATAGGGTTTAGTCATTATTGCCCTGTTGAACACAATCCAGTCTTATCCATAAATTGCTGAGTTATTTCTCTATAAATATCTAATCTAAATGTTGCATTTTAATGTATAATTTATCTATATCTATAGGTCCATAAGTTTGAGTTAGATGAGATGACTCGAAAGAAACCGTTCTGTAAAAGTTCTGTAAACTGTTTCATAATCTTTCTTTCTTTCTCTCTTTTATCTCTCCTCTTTCTCTGTCTGTCTCTATCCATTGACTTTTCTTTCTATATGATATTAGTGCCCAAGTGCAGCTAGTGGGATTTTGCCGCAGCGCAATTGGCCTTTTGTCCTGTGTCCTTTGGCACAAGCCTTGAGAACTTGGCCTTGGCCCTTTCCTTTCCTTTGCTTTGACTGCAATATGGCTGCAAATTGGCGTCACTTGTGGCAGAGTAGTTGTCGTCCCGCTCACACTGAGCTGTGCTTCATGAGCTGGCCTCATCTGTTTGCCTCTTGAGTCAATATTGCGCATACGCTCTGTGTGACTAATTCGATTGTTCAAGTGTGGCTGCTGCAACTGAGCAATTAATGCAACTGTGCAACGAATCTGTAGAACGTACCCAATTAAGAGGAATTCATTGAATCCCCTTCCCCTGCCCCCTTCGGGTCTCTTCACCCACACGCCCGCATGCAAGCACATTAAATGCCAATAAATTTTACTAAATTGAAGCATTACAGCAAAGTAGGAAGGGTGTGGGGATGCCTTGTGGCATGAACTATATAATCTTCGAAGACTGACAAAATGACTGACTACACTGCACAACAAAAGTGTAATATATTGCAAGAGCTTAAGAACTCTTTCAATTCAATACTTTCAATTAATAATTCTATTTTTCATTTATTAAAATTGTTGTAAATTTTAGCAAAGAACTTTAAAAATAAATATATAAATAATGTATTCGCAACATTTCATTCAACTCTGAGAATATTTTGCCACAACAATTGCACAAATTTCCCACGAATTGCGGGCACATTTTGTGGCACAGTGTGCGACACTCACAGAGAGAGAGGGAGAGAGAGGAAGAGAGAGTGAGCCACCAGCAGAAAACTCACTTCGAACAACATTGACTTTTGAGCAATTAATTTGAAAGTCGTTTATCAAGCAAAACTGCAATAGAAATTAAGATAGAGGAGGGGTAAGCCAAAGAGGCAAAGGGGGAAGGGAGGGGAGGGATTTAGGATGCCGAGTGTAAATAGAGTAATGGCCATGGCAAGCATCACAACGACGTCCAGACGCAATTTCGTTGTGTTTGTAGACAAATATGAAAACGGAAGAGGGACAGAACAGGGCAGGGCAGGGGAAGCTACTGGACACAAGGACACAAAAGTGCTACGAAAACGTAATGAATCCGTCATCTGGCGCATGAATACAGCACATACAATATATACACACATATACATGTATATATGTGTATGTGTATCTGTGTATATCCTTTGTATGCGACGCTCGCTCGTGCTTCAACCCTCCCGACTGTGCAAAGTTATTTGACACGCGACTGGGAAATGGGAACTGGGGAAAATGGGAATTTGGGACTGTAACGGGAATGGGAATGGGAAGCGGCAGCCGGCCATGCGTCGGTGCTGCTGTCTGTGGCCACACACACCACACCAGCAGCAGTAGCAGCAGCACCTACCCCTCCGGGCATCTAATCAAACAGTCAGTCACAGAAAATATCCACCACTACCAGTCGATGGTCTCTGGTTTTTGGGTTTCAATCCAATTGATACTTTTATTCGTTTTTTTTTTTGGGCAACAAAATGCATGAAACAATCGTATTGAATTGCAGTGAATCATCGTATTGTTCTTCACACTTATTCACTGTTTATTCATCGAAGTTATTAAGAGATCAACCATATTATCGAATTCTGTTTGATTAGTTTAACAGGGAAACAAAGAAAACTTTATATACTTACTATCGTACGTTTTCTTATAAGATAGTTGTGGCTAGATAAAGATTACAATTAAAGGTATTTTTTGTAACATAAATGTGCTTACTATCGTTAGTTAACGTCTATGATAGTCAAGTTTTAATGAAGATTTCAATCAAAAGTATCGTTTGTAACATAAATGTGCTTAATATCGTAAGTCAACTCATACGATAGTCAAGTTTTAATGAAGATGTCAATCAAAAGTATCGTTTGTAACATCAATTCATGAGCTACTGTCAGGTTTGCAGCAAGACAGTTAAGAGTTATAAGATAATTTTCTTAGTTTAGTTGTAGAACAATCAAAACTATCGCATGTAAGAGAATTCAACTATTGTATTTAATTATCGATTGTTTTTCTTAGGCATTTTTATGTGGAATACTCTTGAATTGACTTACGTACTCCCCATGTGAATAGGGTATTATAATACATATAAAATATTGTTAAATGTTTTGGAATCTAATTGAAATTTGATTTGCAAACCAAATACAATTCTAATGAGTAAACCAAGCTGGTTTCTCTCCATGAGTGACCATGAGTCAACAGAGGTCCACACACATATCATGTGCACTATATACAAGTACACTAATGAATATTGGGCTACACAAATGTACGTGTCTGTGTCTGTGTGTGTGTGTCTGTGTCTGTGTAAATTAGTCACCTTGTGCCGAGCACTTTTAACTAAATTTGCCAAATGGCTGCAGACGCCTCCCATGGGTGGCAACCCATCAGGGTTACGCCCACACACACACACACACAGCGGGGGCGTGGGCGGTGCAACGGATGGAGTCGGCACATGAGGTTGGGTAGGGGGAGAGGAGTAGGAGGTTGGGGGTTGTGCTGGCTTTGGCGAGAGAGTTCAATGTACTCGGGGCAACTGCAACCATAATGCAATTTTCTGAAATGACGCCAGCCTGCGCTGCAGAAAGTGCAACAACAACAACAACGATGACATTAATGACAACGACGATGACGATGATTATAACGATGATGATAATGATAATTACAATGATGACAACGTTGGCTATCGTATCGACAGCTGTGCCAGCGTCGTATTGCATTCGAAAGGCAATAAAACTAATAAAACCCACAAAACGGAAGTTTGAGGTTGGAAAAGTAACAGCAAAAAAAAAATAAGGGAAATGAAAGCAAAGCATAAAAACCTTCGACAATATCGAGAACGTCTGTAAAGACACTAACAATAAAAAAAATTTTAAGAACGGGTGGGGTTAGAAGTCTCTAGTGTCGTTGATGATCAAGGTCAGGGGATAATTAACATTACTGTAGATAAAGCAGAAGATATTTCGAAATATATTTAACATAACATTCAATTTGTCATTCTCTTTTCGTTTATGATTCATTGAGTACCAACTGTATTCAAACAAATCTCATTTGCATTATTTGCTTAAAGATATATTGAATATATTCTATAAAATTTATCGACTATCGGTGCTCTTCAAATGCAATCAATTATCGATATGCCAAAGCTCTTTGTGCTTCCCATTCTCTCTCTCTCTCTCTTTAAAAAGATCACCGACAGCTTTCAAGCCTGCTCAATATGACCACAACAAAGCTTTTATTTGGGCTTTGAATGTCGAATGACTCAAAATTAAGCTCAGACAATGCTAATTTTGCTAACTGTGTGAAAGTATCTATAGCTGTGACTCTGTGTGTGTGTGTGTGTTTGGGGGGGGGGCACACCCAATAAAAGCTGACAAGTTTACGATGCTATATTGTTTCTTTTGCTGCCTCGTCTTCCATTGATTCTCTTGCTTTTCAATTCTTTTATTTTTCTGCTGACATTTTTTGATATTTTGTATAAACAAAGAATGAGTAAACGTTGAATAAAGATGTTGTCATTGCTGAACTGTTGCCATAGCTAAGCGAAAATGTCATCGGACATCAAAAAGAAGGAACACGCACAGGTTAACAGGTTAACTGAGAGCTGGCCACATTCATTAGCCCAATTGAAAAGTGGCCAGAACAACAACAACGAACACTTGGTGTGGCCTGCAGTGTATGCAAATTATAATGAAGCTGCATTTTGGAATACCCTGCAGGGACTCTACAAAGGGTAATACATGAGCAACTTTCACTACAGTCTGGAGAATGGTGAATAAATTAATATTGTAATCGATTCTACAGATAGTGATAGATGACAATCAAAAGTCATCATTATCATCATTATATATATATAACTCATATAGTTCTATCTGATTTAAAATGTTTATTTCAATATGAAGTTTTGGTCAGCATTTTCGAGTTACAGGGTATGTGGCACACAGTGCCACATGGACAACACAGCGTGTGTGCCACTGGTGTTGCCTGCGGCCACTTGAAAGTGCATTGCACTCTGTGCCGCACAAACGCCGGCAAACGCAACGGTAATAAGTGGCCGCAAATGATAATAAAACATGCGAAAAAAAACGCCAAAGAAAAACAAACAACGCTAAAACCGCAGCACGACTATGTTGTTCTTGTTGTTGTTGCTTTTACTCTAGTTGTTGTTGTTGTAACCTCCTATCTTGAGGTCGTCGTCCAACTAACCACCAGGTAGAAAAAACATTTACCTAAGCACCACAGCCCCCTGGGAAGAGAGAGGAGCTTTTTTTGCATGCACTCTGTTGCCCTCGTTTTGGCCATAGAAAAAAAAGCTTTGGTCTCTAATCAAGATGCCCGCATACGGTCTCTATATAGCCAAAAGCCAAAGTTATTCAAAGACGATCTACGATATAAGATATTTGCATAATATTCTTAGGAAGATACAAAGATCTAGGATATAAGATATTTGTTGAAAATTTACTAAGTTCCAGCTTCTTATTTTATTTTCAATATTATTTTTCATATATACATAAAATCATTCTTTCATTGTGTTTTGTTTTAAGCAATTTCAATAAATCATTCCGAACTGTTCGCATAGATTCCCTCATAGATTGCTTTGCCACATGTCAAATGAAATGTATTTATTTACTTTCCTTATCTGAAATATATCTAAAAAAAAAACTGTCGCATATTTCTTACGATTCTCAAAAATTTGCCAACTTTTATATTATACATATTTGTACTATTATCACACATTATTAATATCATATTATTGTTATCATATATTATTTTTATCATGTATTAACATTATTATTATATGTATATAAATAACATTTATTTTTAACGTTTTGTTGCATTTTAAATCATCAAAATCAAATGACCCTAATGAGTTTTGATTTGCAGTTTATCGTTTTATTAAAAACAAATATTTGTTGAGTTTATTTAATCAAGATTTTGTTCCATGTAATTTTTATTTTTATTGCAGATTACATTGATATATGATTTCTTATCGATTGTTATACAAATAGACAACGAAACTCAGAGATACCCTGGCAAATTCTAAGATTAATATGGATAGTATATACACTGTATATATTACAATTAAAGTTATAATCCCCAGCATGGCAAGGGTATGCCTTAGTTATGTTGCATGAGAGCAGCAACTGTTGGTGATGTCATTCGCCGGCCTGGCAATTGTTTATGAGCTTGTTTCTCTGTTTGTTTATTTGTTTGTTTGACTGTGCATGACTGTGTGTCTGCGTCTGTGTGTGTGAGTGTGTTGCGTGTGTGTGCCATGCATATTTCCTGTTCCAAGGCAAAAATTGCTGGCACTTTTATTGATTTTTGTTCGCCTTCCGTTTTATTTTTCGTCGTATGTAGGCCGCAAAAGGATTCGGTGGCAGAAAGGGGAAGGGGGAAGCAAGCTGGTAAAGGCGTGCCAGGCATGCAACAAACGCGGCAAATAAATGACATCATTACGACAACAACAGCAACAACAACAATAATAAACGGCGGCACAGGACTTTGTCATTAATTCTTTTGAAAAAGTGAACGCATTTTTTTCCGTTTGCTTTTTGACATTTTGTTGTTGTTTTTTAAGGCCAAAAACAAGCATAAAAGGGAACAAGAAAAAATTATATATATAGAAGAGAATAGAGAGAGCCTGAGAGGGGAGAGGGAGGGGGAACGAGTATCGAAGCGCGGGCGCAAAGAAATGACGCAATCTTCAGTGGCAGCGTCTCGTCGACAGCTGTTGCAAATACGTGCCGAAAGATACAAATGTATCTGGTACGATAAGCAGACGAAAAAGATTCAAAGATACAACAACAGCTACTGCTAAACAAAAAACTACGGCTATCGATCGCAAATGAACTGAAAACACACACACACACACATGCACACACACAACACTTATTTGGCCAATTATAAGACGAAACAATTTTTCGTTAATTTTCTCTTTCTCTTCTTTTGTCTTTTCTTTTTTTGGAGGCGTTTCGTTTTAATCATAAGAAGGCATCAGCATAAATCTTATAAGAGACGCACAAGAAAGAGAGGGAAGGGGGGTGAATCCAATTCGTTGTGGATGATATCATGAAAATTGGGCAAGACAGAGAAACAGAAAACGATCGAAATTGAAATTTCGTAAAGGCAAAGAATGGAATAAAATAGAAATCTGTTCGATAAACTACAGCACGGAATGTGCTATCAGTCATGAGCTAATTTAGAATAGTTAATTAGTGCATTATATATATATGGTATATGATGTGGTGTATGATAACTTCAGTGATCTTTGACACGCCGAATTTCGACTGATTTTGATACTGCAAAGTCAAAAAAATTCTACTACAGATAACATAATGAATTGCACCTTAAATTATAAATTCTTATTCTTATTCTTCTTGTATGTAGACAATATATTATGAAAATAATAAAAATACATAATTTAGAAATTCTTATAGAGCACATTCAGCACATTTTGGCTGCCAACTTGTGTGCATATCATCACAGGGCGCACAATGTCGAATGTCAAATGGCAAATGGAACAAATGACAATAAAAACTTAACGAAGCATGACCATCATCAAATGCGTGACTGCCCCCCCCCCTCTCTCTCTCTATGTCTCTCTTTACCACTGTCGCTATTTTAATTATATTTGAACTATATTTATTTATGTACATACATTGTACAAACAGCTCTAGAAGTTAATTACAGCAACAACAATTTTCTTTTTTTAGCTATTTCAAATTTACTGTTATCACCCCCCCCCCAATTGAAGGCTGCTGGAACTGTAATTACACCCCATGGGGGTCCCACATCAACTCAACTCAACTATTCCATAATACTTAACATGATTTTGATTGTATTTTTAATCGTTATTTGTAGAAATACTGCGAACACAGAAAATGTAAAGCATTTCTGACTGACAAATAAAGAAAGTAAACAATATTCAAAAAAAAAATACTGTACGCTTGACAAATTTTTGTATTTTTTGATATTTTTAAAGCATTTTACACGTACGAACGTATGTGGGATGTATCTAAAATGGAAAATAGCTAAAATGCTAGCTAGTCAAAAGATTTTTACATTATGTTATCAAGGATTAAATTTTATTTGATAAATAATTCATTTTTATATATTTCATATTTTTTTTTTTTATTAATTATCATATTTTATTTATTTTCCTTTATTTTTTATATTTGTTTGTATATATTTTATATTTGTTTTAATCTTTTATTTACTTATTTTTATACTGTATATTTAATTTTATATTTTCTATTTATTTTTTTTATTTTATATATTTCTTGTATGTCGTTTATTTTATATTTACTCAAGATACAACGCGTTGTGGTCCCACTGTGCGCCATTCCGCTCGCCGCACAGTGGTTGTTTTGCTGCCGATGATGTCATTAAAATTGAGCGTGAAATAAAAAAAACGAATATAAAACGCACGTAAAATTGACACATCTTCTGCCGCAGATCTTCACAGAATGTCTGTGTGTGTGTGTGTGTGTGTGTGTGCCTGACTGTGCATGTTTAAATTTAGTATATGCAAATGGATTGCAAGGCAGTGGACATAACCTCAAAATATATGCCATACATAGGTGTGTACACAGATATGTATGTGTCCGTGTATTCACGTGTGTGTGTGTGTGCATGTATAAATGTACCAAATTTCGACATGGCATATTTCTGTACATTCAGTTGATTTATGCTGACCCTCAATAAAACAAATGCTAAGCTAATTTTTGACCGCCGCCGCCCAGTGTCAGCTGCTGCTGGGGCGTAACGGGCGGGCAGCAGTGATGACGTCGTCGTCGCTGCTGCTGCGATGACCACATGGATGGATGTGTGGGCCCAAAAGCAAAGCAAAGATTCGTATTACAACAACAATAGCAGCAGCATCAGCAAAAGCAACGGCAACTACAACACACAATACCAATTGAGCGTCGGCAGCGACGCTGACTGCGCTGATCTCTACGACGACGACGACGACGTTGAAACTGATGTCGTCAGTTAGCAGCGATGCAGCCCCACCTTAGTGAATGCTCACAGACACAGACACACGCACACAGACTCACACACACAGACAGACAATGAGCGCGAATTAAATTTGTACATGCATGTATAAGAGAGTGTGCTCTGTGTGTGTGTGTGTGGCTTACTGCTCGTTGTATTGGTGTTGGTGTTGGCTTGTGTGTTATTTTTGTATTTGACAGCGGCTGCTACTTTTTTTCTAGCGAAACCTGTTTTGAGCCAACAACAACAGTAAAATGTCTACCCAAGTAAGGAGAGAGAGAGAGAGAGAGAGAGAGAGAGAGAGAGAGAGAGAGAGAAAGAGTGGAATGTGCAATATTTTCTAATTAAACATTTTGTATTGTACAATTCGTATTAATATTATTAATAATAAATTTAAATATATATTTACCTGAGAACTTATTGTTGCCTTCGATCCTTCATCTACTGCATTGGCAACAACAAAAGTAACAACAACACTAACAAAATAGCCAACAACAAATGTAGTTTAATTCAAAAGCAACGCGTCACGACCAGGTAAGCAAAAGAGAGAGGCGCGGAGCGGAGCGAGAGTGTAAAAAGAGTGAAAACTCACTCAATTGAATTTACCTCGTTTCGATTTGAGTCGCATTGCTGGCTTTTGCTCGCATACATATGCAAGTGAGTACAGACACATACTGGCCAGTGCTGCCAGAATTTGTTAGCAAAGAAAAGCCAAATAATACTAAAACAAAAACTGATTTGTATGTATTTGCAATTAGAAAAAAAGCTGATTGTACGGAGTTTCAGCTATTTAATGAAATCTAGATAAGGCAATATTTTGTAACCTTTTAAATCGAGTCACGGGAAAAAGGCTGAGCTCGCAACACTGATACTGGCATGCCTACTGCGCAAAGCTGCCTTGGCTTTTGACTCCGATTTCGACGAGTCGACTTCGACTCCGAATTGAAAATTTCGTTGAGTGGTTTTTGACTGGCGTCTCTTGTTGTCGTTGTTTTTGTTGTACAGCCAACTGAGTAAATAAACGTAAAATTTAAAGCCAAATTTTTTTCTTAACACGACATTTTTGTTGCTGTTGTTGTTAATGTTGGTTTTATTGTTGTTATTCTTGCAATTGGTGCTGTTCTGCTGTAAGCGTCCTACGCGTCGCCGTTGCCGTCGCTTATTGTTGTTGTTGTGTTGATGTGTTCACTTGAATTTGCGCTCATTTTGTTTCATAGTAAATTGGCTATGTTGTTTAAATTAATTTTTGGGCGCGGTGCCCGCTCAGACAGACAAACACTCACACAGACACACGCATACGCATACACAAGCAGCATTCATTTACAACAACAAATTAAAATAAAGACAACAGAAATAAAGCAAAATTCAAAAAGAAAACTCGTTGCTTTTTGCCAAAAAAAAAATAAAATAAGAAAATCAAATCCGTTTATTAATTTAAGAGAGCTTTACTATTTGGCCAATTGTTGTATGCTGCTGTGTATGTATTTGTGTATGTGGTAGTAAAATTTAAACAACAGCTCACACGCACACACACTCACACTCGCACGAAGCACAAGAAAAAAAATATATGTGTTTTAAACAAGTAAATAAGAAAATGTTATATGCCAACAAACTACTAACTGCACACGGGCGTCAGTCTCTCTCGCTCAGACCGGCGGCGCTGCTGCTGGTACTAGTGCTGATGCTGCTGCTATACATACAAGCGGAGCACAACAGCGCGCAACAAAAACAAAATGAAGACTGTTCTTATCCAGTGTGGCAGTTGGACAGCGCGGGCACACTTTTTAAACAACAAGCGTTGCCAGACTACGCAACAAACACATTGCTGCCTATCGATAGCCGCACAGCATTGCATTCACATTACAAAACAGTGCTGGCAACTATCGATTGCAAGCTATTAAATATATTTTAAAGTCAACGAATTTATATTTACATGATTACCAGCTGATAAATATCATTGAAATATTTTATAAAAATATGCATATACTTATATTAAAATGACTGCACATTTGCCAATTATTGTTTACAGAAAAACCATGGTGAACTATACCATATGTTCTAAAACTCACTATGTAATATTGGCTCTGTTATTATTTGCTTTCATATTTAAACTAAATTGAAAGATTGCAAAATTTTAATTTCTCGCTCAAATCAGTAGTTTTCTTCATAATTTTTTGTTTATATCGATATATCGCACCAATGAACCATTCGTGCACACTTCAGCTATCGATACAAAGCGATAATATTGAAATTCTACACGTACGTGCGTGAGTGTGAGCTTTTTGAGCCAAAGTAAAAATCGAAAGGAATTCAAAAAGAAAAATACAATAAAGTTGTTGTAACGAATGTCAAAAAGTTAACTACAAATGCTGGTCATTTGTTTTTATAAAATGTAAGCAGAGTCCTTTAATTCCGGCCCGTACACCAACGCATACACACGCAGAAGTTTTTGTAGTAAACGCAACGGAAAAATCGAAATGCTTTAAATGTCAAGGACAACAAAAAGCATAACAAAGCCTGCAGCAACAACAAAAACACCACAACACCGGAGAGCAAACTGAAAAAGGTCGAATGTAAGGACAATCGTTGCAAAGAAGAAGCAACTAAGAACACACATCACAAAACAACCGCAAACAACAACAAAAACAATGTCTACAAATCCTGCATATGCAATGCCCGCCCAAAAGCCGCCGCATCACAACAGCAGCAGCGCTGGCGGCAGCGGCGTCGTCGGTGCCAGCGGCGTCAACATGGCAAGTGGGGAATCCAAAATTTCAATAAACCAAAAACCTGCTGCCCACACATCACTCGATGTCAGCGGAACAACGACGCTGACCGCAGCCCTGACGACATCGACGTCGTCCGCATCCTCAAAAGTATTGCCCGCCGTGCAGGCTGCCAATGGTCAGAACTGGACAGATGAATTGGACAGTCCTCTGTGGCTCTCCCTCCCTGCACAGCGTCATCTTTATCATCACGTGCGCCTTGGCCGTCTTCATATTGTTTCGCAATGTCCTCACCTGGTAAATATTGAAATTCATCAAAATGGCGACTGCAAAGCTTTTCTTTTGATCTTTGCTTTGAAGCTTTCAATTCTGCCGTACCCGTCGACCAGTGCTGCCAACTCAGTTTTTTCCCGTCAAATCTGTTATTTTTTCAAATTCAATAGCGGGACAGTTGCACTATATAACTTTTTTATGGAGAACACTCTATAGAGATAGCTTCTTGATTGGAGCTTATTCAGCCTTTTTTACTCTTACAAATTTCGGCCCTTACCGTCGATCAGTGCTACCATTTTTCCCCTTCAAATCTTCCTTATTTAAAATTCTATAGCGGTATCTAGCTTTTTTATTGTCAAAGACTTGATAAACGGAATTTTTTTAATAACAACTTTTGCAGCGTTTTGTAAATTAGTTTTTCTTTCACTTAAGAACTTCTGGCAACACTGCTCTGAGAATCCTTGACCAGCACGAAGGTTCTTTACCCTTGCAGGTTCTCATGTCCTTCGATCGCACTGATAAGTTAAGTTGTTACTGGTCTTCATACAAAAACCTTTAGTTCTGCCGATTGTTCCTATGACAGCTATATGTTATAGGGGTCTGGTTCTGATAAAATTTTATGTGCGTATAAAATATATAGAAAAAGTCCCATGTATTAAATTTGGTTGCAGTATCTTTAAAGTGTAAAAAACGTGTAATTCTGAAAAAAATATTCGCAACATAAAATTAAGAATAAATGTACAGGGTATACAATAGTCAAGTGAACAAGGTTTAGCCTTTTTCAATCAACTTTTACTACATATGTATGTATATTTTGATTAAGGTTCGCTTGTTCAAGTTTCGTGAAAGCTCTCCGCGAAAAGCTAAAAATAACGTGCAGAAATTTAAAAGCCTCCGCACTGCGATCGCTTCAGCTGCTTTGCTCTGTCACTGTCGCTGTCTCAGTCGCACGCACGCGCCTCTCTCTCCCTCACTGTCCCTCTGCCGTTGCGTGTGGGGCTCGGCCTGAGCTGCGCTTCCCCATTATTCCCCAAAATCAGTTGCTCAGTTGCTTTGCGGGCGCTAACAGAGAAACAGCTGCAGAAGCAGCAGAAAACCAAAGTCCCCAAATAGTCAAGTAGAAAGAGAGAGAGGAGACAGAGAGAAAGAGAGAATTGCAATTCTTTTGCATGGAGAAATTTAACGAATTTTCTTACCTGCCCACCAGGCATCTGCAGAGCTTCTGGGGCGCCTCCGGTGACTTTTGGCAAGCGCAATGGGACAAGTTCATCGACAAGTTTGGTAAGTTGGCACTAACGAAAGAAAACAGTGCGCAAGAAGATGAGATGATGATGATGAGAAGAAGAAGAAGAAAATGAAGAAGTAGATTGCGAAGGTGAGATGAAGAAGTAATCGCAAATAGAATGGAAGCCAAAAGCGAAAGCTGCAAGTGCGCATGCACTCATGCCTTTGCTACAAGTGTGTACGTGTGTGTGTGTGTGTGTGCTTACACTTGTATTTGTACATGTCTTTGTGTTTGTCTTTAACCATCCGATATCACAAATTGCACTTTTGCCTCCCATTCAACAACAACAAAAGTCGCAAACAAAGTCAACAATAAACGGCAACCGTTTTGTTTACTAATTCGCGCGCACACAAACTCACACACATGGACACACAAATACCTACACACATACGTACACACACACACACACACAAAGTCAGCCGGTTGACGGACAAAGGCTGCGCGCTGCGGGGCACGCTGATTACACTATGCAACAGCGTCATGTTTGCCCAGAGTCGACACTGTCTGCACACACATAAAGCTTATTTAGGCCTTAAACGCTTTTTTATTACAAAAAAAATAATGAGCAGCAAGGGAGATTGGTGGAAAGAGGGGGAGATACATACATATACATATATATTATACTTTTGTTAAATATATAGTTATATGTAGTTGAAACCTTCAATCAAATTTGCTTATCTCAGGTGTATTGTAATGCGACTATCCATTATTCATATGGCATGCATATAAAGATATAGGATCTGTGTCATTATATACTGTATTCTTGAGCTGCGTCGTGTTTTCTTCATCATCATGCTTTGTCAGTTTGTTTTCTTTACAAAAGTTATCGCACAGTTTTTCCGCTATCCGTATATTTAACTGGGATCAACAACTTCTGTTTGCACTCAAGTGTATCGGAATTTATTGAGAGTGGAAGATATACAATATATGTTTATATATTATATCATGTGCATACGATATTTGTGCAATATTGCATAATACTTTAATAAACACACGTTTAGAATCGTATAGCGAATGCTTGAAAAAGGTTTCAAATATTTGGTGACTCCTCTCTTTATTCGTAGAAGTCAAGAAGTCAAGACCTGCTGCCATTAATAAATTATAAAGCTGCTGTTGCCCATTTATTGTAAACAAACAAAACAACACAATAACAACTGTGAAAGTCAACAATAACCCATTAAAGTTTTACACAAGATTTGTCACCTTTTTTTCATGTCGTGTGCGGATTAGTCACAAATGTAATTGGCTTTAATTTAAATCAATGTAAACGTTATCATCTCTGTCTATTATACTATATGCATGTGCTGCTAAGCTCTCGCTTTATAATATAGAAAGGGAAGAGTTATACATGTGTATATATAGTATTCTTTTTTGTTGAAGAATCTCAAGTAAATGGTCTTTAAAAATAACTAAACTATGGTCACCCTTTGATGCAGTATATACTTAAATATAGTCTTATAATACTAGAAAATAAATTGAAATATAACTATGACAGGTTAAGGATATAGGATTCTTTATACCAAACAATACTTCAACTCTAACAAATGACTTCTACAATTTACAGGCGATGATCCCATGATGCTTTGGGTCTTTGGCACAACCATCTTCACAATGATCGTCTACTGGAGCGTGGGCGGCATATATACATTCATGGATCTGACAAATAGGCCCGCCTGTCTACGCAAATATAAAATCCAGCCAGGCACCAATGAGCCTGTCGAAGCGGGGCGCCTTATGAAGGTAAACTGATCAATGCTATCTACTATATGTATATATTTATGATTGATTATTGACGAAATTGATTCAATTACTTCAGGTCATCTGGCGTGTGATCTGCAATCAGTTATTTGTGGGCATACCGCTGGCATATCTCAGCTATAAACTAATGATGGTGCGAGGATTGAGCAACATACGTGAGCTGCCGACCTTCCATTGGGTTTGCTTTGAGTTAACTGTCTGCATATTGATGGAGGAGCTGGGATTCTACTACTCGCATCGTTTGCTGCATCACAAGCACATCTACAAGTTCATACATAAGCAGCATCACGAATGGACTGCCCCCATATCGGTGACAGCCATCTATTGCCATCCTATCGAGCATATATTTAGCAATCTGGTGCCACCATTTTTGGGCGTATTCCTTATGGGCAGCCATGTGGCCACTGCATGGCTGTGGTTCGCTCTGGCCATCTTATCTACACTAAATGCTCACTCTGGCTATCATTTGCCCTTCTTTCCCAGTCCTGAGGCGCATGATTTTCATCATCTCAAGTGAGACAATGAAGCTTAAGAAGACGATGTTTTATTATATTGTTGATTCCATAGTTTGTCTTGTCTGTCTGTCTGTCAATCTTGTTTGTCTGTCTGTCTGTCAGTCTGTCTTGTCTGTCTGTTTTGAACTGCAAAATATAAAGAAACTTGACTTAACTTTTCAAGTTCTTGCTATATCCGAAGAAAACTTAACAGACGTGTGTTTAAGTATGGGTTACAAGATATGTATGTCTAAATGATGACTATATATATTAACTACTACTCGATTCAAACTGAATTCGCTTTTGAAAACATTCCCCTATTTCTAATAATCATAGTAAATTAGTACAAAAGATATTTCAATAGATATATTAGATATGTTAATTCCCAATTGTAGCTGTAACCAATATAATAACTTCGGTTGTGCCGAAGATCTATTTAGACTCATCTTAACTCATTTTCTACGTTCTCTTTGTGCAGGTTCAACAATTGCTTTGGCGTGCTGGGCGTCCTGGATCGTCTACATGGCACCGATTCGTTATTTCGTGCCACAAAGTCCTATGCGAGACACATTATGATGCTGAGCTTTGTGCCGCCGCGTGACGCCTTTCCCGATTCGAGCATGAAGTGAGGAACGCAACTTCACTCGATGGTATAGAGATAACTCTCAGTTCCCCCCGCACACATACACTATATACCATATACTATATATTATATATAATGTTTCTTTTTTTTTTGTTTTTACCTGCATTTCTATGTGTGTACGTATACTTCATTGTGATAATAAGCAGGCAGAAAGAAGTCGCATCGAGATTTTATATAGTGTTGAAAGATTTAAGAACGAATTGTTGAACGATAGAATTCGATATAAATGTATAATGTGTATTGTTAGTAGAGTTACTAGAGACAACACGTACACACTCTCCCCGCACACACACACACACACACCCTAGTCTTAAGTATATTGAGTGTTACGAACAATCGCACACAGCACACGAACAAAAAACAAAAGGAAACAAGAAGAAACTCAAGAAACCAAATTAGAAAAATAAACTCACACACAAGAGTAAAACAAAATGTGTAAAAAGATTTGATTTGATTGTGAACTTTGTAGTTTTTTGTCGTTGTCCTCTTCGTATCCCCCCAGCCACACCAAAAATAGACCTAATCAACGATGGTCGTAAAACTAAGCAATCTTTAATCCGCAGCGTACTGAAATATTGATAAGCAACTCGAGTTAGTAAGCAAGAAAAGTGATAGACGGCGATAGGCAGTGACCACAGACTCGGCTAGGTAAGCCAGATGGGTCTGCACAGACAGCACAATGAGCTATAGTACTGTTAAAAGTTGTGTAGGTTAAGTCTAGAGGAACTTAACGATGTTACAGTCAGAGGTTTGTCTTTGTTATGGCAACAGATCAAACAATATGGCATGATATAACATGGTAAAGAATAGTATATTTGGGTTGGAATGGGTATACCGTGGTATATCTTGATGCATCATAGTATTTCATCGGCATTTTATGGATATATATTATGGTATATCATTTTTGTGCAGGGTAAATGTTAATATATTGTCATATATCATGGTATATGTTAATAAATCATACTATATCATAGAATATCTTTGAAAATCAGGGTTTATTAAGGTATTTTGGTATATTAGGGCTCTAATGGTATATTATTGTATATATCATGGTATATTATGTTATTTCATGGTATATATTGGTATATATTTGTAAATCATGGCAGTTAATGGTACTTTCTTTGTAAATATGGTGTATTGTGGTATATGAAAGTGTTTCATGGGTTATTCATGACAATATAAAGGTGTTTAATGGTATATTATAATATATATTAGTATATTATGATATATAATTGTATATTATGATATATTATAGTACGGTAGATTGCATCAAGATCATTTTCACATATGGAATATCTTCTCGCAGAAGTTCGATCACTTCAAAGCATATTGAGCTTTCTCACTACCAAGTGCAGCCCGAAAGCGACATGCCCGCTTGGAGTGTAGCGCATCATCGATTTTAAACACATTGGTGGACAGCACTTTCCCCAACCAACACAGTCGGAAGTGAATGATGGACACTGCTGGATCATTCTTCGCAAGCCTTGCGCTGCATTGGCGCTACGCGGGCGACGTGTTGCAGGCACACTGGCTACAGCTACTCCAGGTGACTGGCGAGAATCCACTGCTATTGTGGGTGCTGGGCACCACGACGGTGGTGTTTGTGGTCTATTGGCTTTATGCAGGCATATTCACTATTATGGACATAACGAATCGTCCGCGATTCATGCGCAAATACAAAATTCAACCGGGCCAAAATGAGCCAGTTGATTTGGTTCGCCTTTGGCGGGCCATCAAGGTAGTTGTATTCAATCTGAGTGTGGTGAATCTGTTGACCACATGGGCACTGTACGAGCTTGTGCTGAAGCACCAGGCGAGTAGCCTGGATATACGCGTGCTGCCCAGTTTCGGTCGTGTCGTACGGGATTTTGGCATCTTTGTGGTGCTCGAGGAGATTATGTTCTACTATGCACATAGATTGCTCCACCATAAGGCCATTTACAAGTATGTGCACAAGAAGCATCACGAGTGGACGGCACCGATTGCGGCAATTACGCTCTATGCGAATCCTGTGGAGCATGTGATCGCCAATTTGCTGCCCGTGGGATTGTCATTCTCTCTGCTCGGCTCACACATTGTCGTCGCTTGGGCGATGATCACATTGGCCGTTATTAATTCAATGAGTGATCACACGGGCTATTCGTTCCCCTGGTCAGCGGGATCGGTTCGTTTCCACGACTATCATCACGCCAAGTGAGTGGGAATCGAAGCATAAAAAAGTGTATTTGATATTGATTTATAATTTACAGATTCAATTATAATTACGGCGTTATGGGCTGGCTGGATAAGCTACATGGAACGTATAGAGCGCCACTAGAGCAGGCGGAGAAGCAGCAGCAACGTTTGCTGACCAAAGTGGCCAAGAACAAAAACCAAAGCAGGCGCAAAATTCGTTAATGTAACGTTGCTATTATTAAATTTCAATTTAAATACAAGCTGTTGCAGCCCTGCAGCTACAAAAAAGGCAACTCTGACCAAAAATACCAAACAATCGATTTTAAACTAAACGATAGTCGAAACAACCGAGCTACTCAAGAAAAAAACAATCGATTTGTGGATAAACAATAGTTGAAACGACATTAAAATTATTGTTTTTATTATGTTCCGGTTGTTCCAATTTTTATTTATTATTAGTGAATTTAATTTTTGGTTATTAAATTGATTACGTTGTACAAAAAAACGTAACGATACGGTATTTCACAAAACTTTAGTGATATATTGCGATAGTCGCAGCTCAAATATTCGATAGATCGATATGCTCTTAGCTTTTAGTCGCTCTCACAGCTGTTGCTGGCAGGTTACGCGACCGATGGTGCTCTTTCGTTTTTCAAACACTTTTCTTTGCTAGCCATAAATTAATTTTTGTCATCAGAAAACTTAAGCACCATGCATAAAGTGATAAGGCAAATGACGCAGCTAACGCTGCAGACGCCTCTGCTGTCGTCTGCCCCCGTAGCGACGCGAGGTGCCGTCAAATTGTTGGCTGTGCCACAGACGACGGTGATCACGCCGAATGGTGACTGTTGCGGCGTGCACACGGCAGCAAGTGCCAATGGAGGAACTGGTGCACTCTGTGCCAAGTGGAACAAACACAATTATGGGCCCCGCAGATGGCTGGAATACAACAAGACGGTGCATCCGCCACAGGAAACGGACGAGGAGCCACGCAAGGCGGTTAGTCTAACACTTTTCATTCACTTTCACTGCATTTCACAATATACACATGTATTATTTACATATTTGCAGTATGTGTGTCACATGCGCAGCAACATCAAATACAGCCCCGACAAGATGTGGTACATAGCGGCCTTTGTACGCGGCATGAGCGTCGATGAGGCACTTAAGCAGCTGAACTTCGTCCTGAAGAAGGGTGCCACAGATGTGCGCGAGACAATTCTGGAGGCGCAACAAATGGCCATCGAGCGACACAATGTCGAGTACAGAAGCAATCTTTGGATAGGTAAATCCACGCATGAATATCCATGTTTATTGAATGATCTCTTATCTTGCCCTCTCTCTTTCTTTTCTAGCCGAATCCTTTGTGGGCAAAGGACGCGTCTTTAAGGGCATGCGACGACATGCTCGCGGTCGCTTTGGCCGTGTTGAATACAAGCACTGCCATTATTTCCTGCGCCTGGAGGAGGGCGAACCCCCACAGCAATATTATCTACCCGAGCCACAAACACCGCAACAGCAGTACGAGCACTGGCTGCAGCAGATGCGCAGCCGCAAGGTCATCAACTCCCTGTAAATCCATCCCAGCCCCAGAGAATGTTGTTCAATTTGATATAATAACAATAAATTGTAAAGAAAACAGAATTTGATGCGTGTCAATTCGAGTTTATTGAAATTATCTGAGAGATAGAACTGCAAGAATCCTTATTATATATAGTAACTCTGACTAGACTCTTCATATATTATTGTATGCCGGCGCTGATTGCTTGCCTTCTCTCTCCCTCTTTCTCGCATGGGAATAGTTTGAAAATGAACTTGTTTATGATTAAGAAAGATAGAAGCTGGTTAGTGCTTAGGCGGCACTGCCTCCTTCTCGCTGCTGCTCCTCGGTATGCAACGTCTGCTGCAGCAGCTCCTCGATGACGGTGTCCTGTGACTTCTGCTCCAGCTGCTCATCCTGCACCTCCTTGGCGACGCTGGTCAGGGCGAGCGGCTTGCGTAGACGCACCTCCTTGTCCAACCGCTTGTCGAGGTTGAGGCAGGCAAGCTTCGAGAGACGCGATCGAACGGGTTGACCAGCATCACGGCGACGCTTGCGCATCACCAGCTTAACGCGTTTGGCCACCGGCGATGGTGATTGCGTTGAGGCGCGCTTCTTGGCGGTACTGGGCTTGTGATCGCGTAACAGATGCTTGGCAAGATTCTGTGCACTGCTAAAGCAACGTCCACACCCGGCGGCAAGGCACTCGAAACGTTTGCCCGTGTGGGCAGTGAGCAGATGCTGCCGAAGATTGCGCTCATACGAATAGCTGCGCTTGCAGCCTGGCTCTGTGCAGCGAAATGGTGCCGAGGCCTCTTTGGCTCTTCCGGAATGCTTGGCCGTAATGTGCTGCGTGAGATCACTGACCTTGTCGTAAATGAGTTCGCAGTGCTGGCACTTGTGGCGATCGCGTCCGTGCAACGTTTCGCGGCAATGTTTGGTGAACAGAGTCCACTTGTCGAACTTTAGCTCGCACTGGGTGCATGCATAGAGCTTGCAGCTTCGCTGATGGCTCACCTGCTGCCACTGCTGGTAGAAGCCGCGTGCACACTTCTCGCAGCGATACGGATAGTCCTGGGTGTGCTGGGTGATCTCGTGACGACGCAGCTTTAGCTTTTGCCTGAACTTGGCTGTACAGTGGGTGCAAGCGTATTCGCGCGGCGCCTCGTGTGCTTCGCGTACATGTCGCTGCATGTTGCTTTGCGATGTGAACATTTTGCTGCACTCACTCAGGGTGCATTTAATGGTCTTCTGCGGCGCCTCCGGACGTTCGTGTGTGCTGCGAAGATGACGCTTTAGATGGCTCAATATCGAATAGCTCTTATCGCAGCCTTCGTAGGTGCAGGAATGTTTTTTCTAAAATAAAGTGGATGACATTAGTTCTGTTGATATAATTCATATTTTACTCAATTATTCACTTACAATGCCGGTGTGATGGAACTCATGGCGGTCCAAATGGTCGAGACGCTTAAAGTTCGCATCACAGCCAGGTATACTACAGTTATATTTTGGGCCAGTGCTGTCGCGGCGAACGTGCTTGTTTTTAAACTCCTCCAATACCACATCTAGATCGCTATCGCTTGTTATTTGCAAATCTCGAGGCATATTTCATTCAATTAGGGCGAGAATTGGCAATCAAACTGACAACAACGTGCGAGCTATATCGATGCTGATAGCATTTCGATAGCACGCGATAATTTGCTGCCAAAAAATACTCACTTGCTTATCGATGCTAGATATTTATATTTCTAAACAATGTAAATATACGAAATATTTAATAGTTGTGCTGATAAGAACATAAATATTTAATCGCTTTATTAGACGTTTGATTTAATTAATTTAAAAAGAGGTAAATTTATGGTTGCAAAGCATGGCTGTAGAGGTCGTCCGATAGCATAACATCGCCGATATTTAGCATCGATTGCCTTGCACAGCAGAGCTGGCAATATATTGATGCTTTAGCAGCTATAAATAATAAGTTCTGCGCAGTAAATGAAAAGAAACGTTGTTTATTAAACATTGGGGTAAGTGAACAATTTAAATATACATTATAGTTCATATGCTCATTGACTTTATTTTTGTTCTATAATTGAGGTATCACATCGATCAGGCAATCACCTGCTTGCGGAGTAACACACACGGTACCCAAAACAAAAACACGTGCAGCCTTCCCCGGCTGAAGAGTGACAACCAACCAACGTTCCGACTTTTTGCTATATAACAAGTTAATAACAAAAACCTAGTCAAGATGGGTATGGTACAGAAGCGTAAGAAGATGCACTATGGCGACACACATTTGCAGCGTCGGTGGCGTGTGCGTAATCGTCGTCGGGATCTGGATCAAATCGATGATGATTTGCAAACCCGCAGTGCGCAGTTGATCAACCAGAACGTGGATCTGGAAAAGCCTGGTTTCGCCCAGTTCTATTGTGTGCACTGTGCCAAGTACTTTATCGATGACAGATCTATGCAAGCGCATTTCCGCACAAAGGTGCACAAACGCCGCCTCAAGGCCCTCGAAACGGAGCCCTACAGCATCGAGGAGTCGGAACGTGCAGCAGGTCGTGGTAGTTTCCAGAAGGCCAAGAAACGTGTGATGGAAACGCAGCCCACCAAGGAGGAGGTAATTGCAGGCAAACGCATCAAAGTCGAGATAGTTCCAGAGCAAGCAGAGCAGAGCATTGCCATGGAGGATGATGATGAAGAGGCAGAGGAGCAGGAGCAGGAGAAGCCAACAAAGAAGCGCAAAGTGAGCCGAAAGAGATCCAAAAAAATTGAGACTTAATGCGATTCGATGCCAGACCAGATCTGCTTAGATTTATCGTTAGATTTATAGACCTTTTTTTCATTTACTGTACACAACTTTTTTCAATATTGTACAATATAATCTTGAAAGATAATGTTTGTTGAACATTATAAAATATATGTATATACATATATACCCAAGAATTTTAACAAAGTTTCTTTAGAGATGTGTGGATGCTTAAGATCTTTGACAGTTATAGATCTAAAGATCGTTTAGAGTAAAAATCATTTATATACGATTAAATTCAAATATATAATGTAGAAAAGTCGCTTAAAAGCCCAGAGCTGATCTGCTAGGGTTTATTGTTCGATTTTTAGACTCTTTTCCATTTACTGTAGTTACAAGTGTACAATCTTGAAATGCAACGTTAGTTGAGCATTATAACCATATGCATATATGCATGAACTTGGCGTAATTCTTTTGCGATGTGAGTGCTAAAGATCCACGACAGTCTGAAGTATCTGAAGAGCAGAACTAATTTAAATCCGATAAAAGAGAATCATATATTGCAGGAAAATCGGAAGAAACAATTCCCAAATTAAAAATTGTGCTTTATTTCTTTTTTTTTATAATGCATCGTATAAATACTTAAGGTTTTTGCGAGTTTAAAGTGCTTTAAAAGTGGAAAAAACCCTATAAATATTCATCTCTATATCAAGAAAAGTTTCCCCAAGTAAGAAAAAGATTGTTTTTTTTTTTTTCAAATTGCATCGTATAAATATATTTTTGCATTGTGTAATGCTCTGCTCACTGATTGATTGCCTATACAAATGGTGTATACATGTGTATGTAATTAGCGTTAAAAACTATTCGAAGTATACAACACTGTATATCATATTATATATAGTGTATATATATTAGTATATTTATATATTACAGCAGATCTTTGCTGCTGCATTTATACTGCATTGTTTTTCATGTTTATAATTACAAAAAAAAAAAAACAAACAAAAAAACAGATTTATATATATGGTATATAGTAAAAGGTAAATAAATTTAATGTATGTATATTTGGTGTACATAGAGTTCCATCATTGGGTACTTTTTTCAAAAGGTTGAGTATATTTACGAACGCTCTACAACATTTCTTAATTGAGTTCCGGTTTAACGTTTTTTCTCTTCTCTAATCTTCTCTCAGATATGCATGAGTGTGTGTATATATATATATGTGCATGCATGTGTGTGTGTGTCTGTCGATTGGGCAGTGTGTGTGTGTGTGTGTGTGATGGGTGTGCTGCCTGTGTGTGTATGTTTATATATACATTTATACAAAGCTTGACACTGGTGACAAAAATATCATATAGTTCTAGGGGGGCAGGAGGGGGGTGTATGGGGTATATGATGTTGTGGTGTGTTCTTTCGACTAGTTTCACAGTTGGTTAAGCTGCTGGACAGGCATACAAGCTACTCCAGCTGTCAATCCGACTCCAGCAGCTACTACCGCTGTGTCTGGAGTCTTTACGGCGCGCCTGCGCGTCGTCGTCATTGGCGTCTGTTGCTGCTGCTTAGAGGATGTGTCCATGGCTGCTTGCCCGGTGGCATGCGGCTCTTCGGCGAAGAAAGGATGTTTGAGCGCCTCCTCGGCTGTGATCCGCTTATGCGGATTTATCTCAAGTAGGCGTCCAAGCAAATCGTATGCACTCTCTGGAAAGCATTCATACGGATCCAATGGCTCCGTCACATAGTCACTCTCCTCGCACAGACAGTTGAAGAAATATTGATCACAGTTCTTGCACACATCGCATCTGCCGTCGGGTGATTCATGTTTCCTGATCATCTGCGCATCGCTGAAAATCAGGCGATGCCGGAAACGTAGACAAAGCTTGCGCAGATTCAATGGCTTCGAACGCTGGCTTATGGTAACCATACGCTCGAGAGCCAGGGCCGTTTTCCTTATGGCACGATCACCGAAGATGGTAACGATCTCGGCCAGCGCCACAAAATCATTGGGCGCCTTGAAGAACGGATACACGGATGAGAGCACAGACAAGAAGATAACACCTGCTGCCCACACGTCCACAGCGGTCGTTTGATCCGCATACTTGAGCAGCACCTCAGGTGGACGATAGCCTGGTGTGCCTGCCCGCGAGGCATGCACCTCCTTCTTCATCAAGCAATTGATGCACACTGACGGATTGGCGAAGCAGAAACATTTTGCATTGTTTACTCCACCACCTGCCTGGCGATTTGTGTTGTATTTGATGCTGCTACTGCCACCGCCGCCTACAACTCCTGCACCTCCACCACCTGCAACTCCCACATGCTGCTGCAACTCAGGCAACGGCGTTGTCGCTGCTGCTGCTGCCGGCTGGGATTGTGCTTCGCTAGCTTCGGTTATGCTCTGCTGTTTGCCACTATCCTCGGCAACTCCTCTGCCACCAATCTCATTCACTGGCTTCAGTGGCATCTTGTTCCAGCTGCAGCTGCTTGTCGTTTGCCCCTCATCGTTGAGCCGCATCCGCTTGACGGCGCCACCCAATGACATTTCTGAGACAGTTTGTGTTGCCGTCGCTGATGTCAGCTGCTGCTGCTGATGCTGCTCCTCAGCTGGCTCACGTGGACGCTTGGCCAGGTTGGATAATTGCTGTTGTTGTTGTTGTTGTTGCTGCTGCTGCTGTGGGCCTATTGTGTTTAGATTGTTGCCACTACCCGTTATATTCACATGCTGTGCCAATCCAAAATCGACTAGAAGAAATTGTCCCTGTCGTCGATTATATAGAAAATTACTAGGTTTGACGTCCCGGTGAATGATGTTGAACTTGTGGACATGACGCAGGGCCAGCAGCAAGTTTCGCATATATAAACGAATCTCCGGCACATCCATTTTGGTATAGAAATCATGGAACCGGTCGTGTGGCATGTAGGGCATCACAAAGGCCGCGGAGGCTTCGCAGCGTAGACAACAATGAATGCCAACGACGTTGTCGGTGCCACTGTAATGGATTAGAAAGAGATAGAGCATTAGTTAGAGATGTAGAGGAAAGAGAGAGAGAGAGAGAGAGAGAGAGAGGGCACTAGTTATACTACTGCTGCTCATAGAGTAGAAGGATATTATAGTTTATTGACAATTTAGAATGTATGTAAATATATATATAATATATACATTTATTCTTAATCAGCATCAACAACAGCGTCGCTATAGCCATGATCTCAGTAACTATTAGAAATAGATGACAAACTGTCCTACCACTACTGTTTGCAGTTGTCGATAAATATCGATTTGCAAGGGTAGTTGTAATCGTAGAACACTGATTCAAAGATGTCAGATGTCAGAGACAAAATGTCTTACTATTGCACGCAATTTTTGCCAGGGGAGGAGGAGGCAGTAGGTAGAGGGCAGCTCCACCGTAAATCGATAAATATTGAATTGCAAACGTGAGTTCCCATTTGGTGTATGCAACATTTAGCACTGTCTAAATGATGTCTGTAAATTTGCAAGCAAGCATTGGGAAAGGTAAAGGGTATATAACAGTCTAGCACGCGTAACTTTAGCTTTCCCTTTTATTTAAAGCTACCTTAGCTGCAATGCACACTCAAGAGGCACTTCGAGGATTACACCTACATCGCATAACGGTAATCGCGTAATCCAGCCCTCTACAGTCCACCCACACACACACCCACACACACACACACACAGAGAGAGAGAGAGAGAGAGAGACGTCGTCGAGTCGACGCTGCTTGTTGACCACCTACGTCACAGCAATGATAATTCGCA
This sequence comes from Zaprionus lachaisei, assembly GCA_018901815.1. NCBI lineage: Eukaryota > Metazoa > Arthropoda > Insecta > Diptera > Drosophilidae > Zaprionus > Zaprionus lachaisei. The sequence goes on from JAEIFI010000357.1 coordinate 6,098,296, forward strand.
TAGCATTGCGCACGACCCAATCCGAGTCCCAGTCATAATTATCATTGTGTGCTGTGACGCAATTGGGCAACGGAATTTGCGCAAATTGAACGGATAGAGAAACATACGCAGGCAGATTGAGCAGGAACGAGAGGGAGGAGAGTGAAGACGATGAGGAGTGGGGGGTGGCTCACCGGCCGGCTGACCAGCTGGTCGCCTGACTAATCTATAGCCAATTCAAAGCAACAACAAAAATCAAACCCAAACGCCTCCACCTCAACCCACGCACGCAGCTATCGACATCTCTCTTGCACTTGCTGAGCATGCCTGTCGCTCAAGGCACTAATAATGCAAGGGGCAAGACAATAACAACAGCAACAATAATGCAAAGCAAAGCAAATCCCTAACGGAATTGACGCCAGCTGCCGTTTGGATTTGGCTACAATGACGATAACCTTGTTCAAGGCAGTTTCAATCGGAATTAAGCATGTGTGTGTGTGTGTTGGTTGTGCCTGACTTATCTAATCTCTGCCGACGACACCTTCGCCGATTATCAAATATCGCACAACACAGTCGATACATCGATTGGGGTTAGGACATGGCACAGCAGCTCTACCTATTGCATAGATAAGAAAGATCTTGCAAAAAGAATTAAGCATGTGTGTGTGTGCGTAACTTATCTAATCACTGCCAAATATCGATATACATCGATTGGGGCTAGGACATGGCGAGTAGTGCACAGTAGCTCCACCTATTGCATAGATAAGAAAGATCTTGCAATTGCATATGCAAGTATGTATGCATGTTTGTGTATATTAACATGCATATGCATACATGCATACATGCAGGCATGCATGTGTGCGTGCATTTGCATTGAATTGTTTTTATAATTTGTAAACAAATGCAAACTGAGAGCGAGAAGGAGAAAGGCAGTGGCAGAGGCAGAGACAGCGACATCAGACAGCAGCGTCCGTGTGTGTAACCGTAACTGGGCACGTGAATGGTGTGTGAAAGTGCAATAAACGTTGGGGACGACGCCGACGACGGCAACTTAAATAAATTGCAATGACGTATTTACGTAGGCACGTAGGAATACGAAGATACGTCTGCACTGACGTCGTTTCGTGACGCTGTTAAAGGTGTAAGGTAGCGACAGCAACAACAACACACACACGATGATGACTTCTGCTTCGATTTGAAAATGAATTGACCGATGGTTAAGGCGATATATACAATGTATGTATATCGAAATAACTTACCCCATATCTGTCATGCACTGCAGCTCCTTCATGATACGATCCGGATGGCTGGTGGGTATATGATGTTTGATCGCAAACTTGCGTCGCATACTGTCCGGCAGATGAGACTCCCGCCGCAGTGTGGCAAGGAGGACGGTGCTGAAGGTGCCATTGCCAATACGGCTGTGTACATCGAATATATGCCCGATATCGGGTATGCGTTGCAGTAGATCGCCAATGGCCTCTGAAAAAATCAAAACATAATTAAACAATTGCAGTTTATCGATTGATTTATTAATTTTCTATTTAATTGCAAATACCGTGGATCGTGCTCTCAATCTCTTTCTCTCGCTCTCACACTAAGTTAGACAAAAATAGATTTAAGAAACACACACACACACGAACACATATTAGCTCTCTACACACAGACACAATGCCAGTGCTGCCATAAACAATGAAAGAAAATTAAAAATGGTCGCCTACCTTCGCTTTTGTTGCGCGGCTTCGTCCTGAAGGGTGTTGTTGCTGTTGTTGTTGCTATTATTGATGCTGTCGCAGCGTGCTGCTGCTCTGCCATTGCCGGCATCGGAAGCGCTGCCCTCTGAAGCTTCGCATTGCTGTTGTTGTTGTACTGCTGCTGCTTGTGTAGATTACCTGGTGTTGTTGTCGCTATGATCCCTGCTGCTGTTGTTGGTGTTGTTGTTGTTGTTAATGCTGCCGCTGCCGTCATCTGCTGCCTGCTGCGTGCAGCTGCTATTGCTGCCACATTCGCTGCAAGCTGCTCCTCATGGCGCGCACTCTGCCAGGAGTGAATACCGATAATGGGCAGCCCATTGGGATTGATGCCATGATACGATGACAACATCTTGAGATTGGACGGCGACGGAATCTGTTGCTGCTGCTGCAGGCGCGTCCTATTGCTCAGTCGAATGTGCGGCGACTGTGACTGCGGCAGGCACTGCGTCTGGACAGCAGAGTGCGAGTGAGGGTGGGGATGGGAGGTGTACAAGCTGCGTGTTTCTGTTGGGGCTGCCGCTACGACTGTGTGGTAGTGGAAGCAGCCGGATCCGGAATTGATGCGTTTATCCATTGTGGCTTGATGATCAAGGGCAGCATCGACCTGAGCTGATATTGCTGCGATTGTATTGAGTTTATGTTCGGAATCTTGTTGTTGTTGTTGTTGCTCCTCTCTCTCTCTCGGTGCTCTGCTGATGAGTTAGTCCGGTTTGTCCCGGTTGACTTGACTACCCTGTTCAAGATTACGTTGATCAGTTGCTTGAGGTGTTTGTTGTTGTTGTTGCTGCTTCTGTTGTTGTTGTTATTGTTGTGGCGTCGTATTTTATTATATTTATTTTCTTTCGTTTATTACCACCCTCTCTTTCTGACCAGATTGAAGAAGAAGGAATGGCTTTTACGGTCTATAAATACATGGAAATTTTGAACGAAATTTATGAATTTGTTGTAAATTGTATTTTGATTTGTCCAAAATTTCTCTATTTTATTTTATTTTATTTTTCGGTTTTTGTTATTGTTGCCAAACGAAATTGTTGAGCGTCGTAACGTAACTGACACACACAGGTCGCTCCGTTTTGCTTTTCACACACAACCAGCCCGAGCCGAATTCGAACCGCTTACTTTTTTTTATTTCACTCGATTCCGATTCCGATTCTGTTTCGGTTTCTGTTTCTGTTGTTGCCTCCTCCGCCTTCTGTTTTGCCGCTACTGCTTTTCCGTCTCTGTCTTCCTGTCCCTCTCCCGCTGCCACTCGCCAATATACGTCACGTACTACTCTGAGCGAACCACGATGTTGATGTCGGCGAATATCAGCGGGAACAGTTGCGCCGTATTATCTAATTAAATGCGACCATAGAGCAAGTTACTTACTCTATGATGCGACAGCAGTCTTTGAGTTTATTTGCTTTCCTTTGCTCTTCCATTGCAATAAACGACAATTTATCGGCATTTATCGACAACAGTAGGGCATTCGAACAGCTGTTGTGTGGGAAGTGTTGATATCGCTGCGTATATCGTTTGCTAATGACACATGCAGCTTATCGATACATCGATAAGTGCAATGCGCGACAATTCGAGTCATGACAAACCTCTGAAATATCGATTAGTTAGACAACAGTTTGATTGCTGCTATAGCACGCAAGACTATTGGTAAACACATTTTGTGTATGTGTCCAGCCAAATATTTATTCAATTCATTTTGTTAATTTTTTCTCATTAAATTGTTCAATTCATTTAGCCAGCACGCAGCCAATCGATAGTTTAATGACGTTAGGGCGCGCCAGTTTGAGTTGTGGCAAACTGTTAAAATATCGACAACTGTAAGATCGCTGCTATGGCACGCAAACCTATTGGGAAATTAAAAACGGATTTGAAACGCATTTTGTGTATGGGTCCATGCAAATCTTTATTCAATTCCTTTTGTTATAATTTCTTATACAATTGTTTAATCATTCCACCAGCCATTACCACCACGAGAGCTGCCAGCACCAGCACCACCATGGTTCACGGTATAATCGAACTGGGCCGGTGGTCCCCAGGCATTGGCGCCAGCACCAGCACCAGCACCAGCTCCCTGCCAGCCGGAGGCACCACCGCCATAGCCTCCTGCACCGCGTCCGCCACCAGCACCGCCTTGCCAGCCGCCAGCTCCTGCACCACCGCCATAGCCGCCAGCGCCGCGTCCGCCACCGAAACCACCAGCTCCTCCTTGCCAGCCACCAGCGGCAGCACCGCCACCATAGGGTCCAGCGCCACCACCAGCGCCTCCTTGCCAGCCACCAGCACCGCCGCCGCCGCCATAGCCTCCAGCACCAGCGCCGCCCTGTCCACCAATATGCACCTTCGTGTTGCCGTGCGACTGCGAGACATGCGAGATGAGGCCAGCGCCGTTTTGTGGACCACCGCCGTAACCACCACCGAATCCGCCACCAAAGCCACCGCCGCCGCCACGTCCACCACCAGGCAGATAACCACCACCGGCGCCGCCGCGTTGTCCGGCATTAACCAGGGCAAGGGTAGCCAATAAGCAAACGAAGACCTGCAAAGATTGAGTTGCTTAGCCCTGGACTTGAAGAACCTTTGGCCAGGCTTGTTGTTCGTTTACCTTCATGATTCTTGTTGTTGTTGGATAGCTCTCCTTGTTTTTGTTCAGTTTGTTTTTTATTGTCAGCTCTCGGGGCGCAGCTCCAATGGCTTGTGATGCTTCCTGCCTGCCACGCAGCACATTTTATAGCTGAAGATCTCATTCGATGTTTGTCGGCTAATGATCTTTCAAACCAAAAACTACGAAAACATTAATTTAATTTGTGTTTCGTTTTGTTTTTCGGTTTTTTTTTCTTTCTTTTCTTTATTTTGTTTTGTTATTTACCAAGTTAGTTTGCCCATCATTTGTGGATTCTAGCGCGTTTCCGACTCTGTGTTGCCTTTAATGAAAATTTGAATTTTGAAAATCAAATTATGAGTTGAAATTAATTGTGCGCAATTAACACGATGCCAAAATCGCCATCGGCGGCGCAGCTCGACTTTGTTCGCAGCTCACACACAGCTCGAGCTGTGCTTAAAAGCGACATGGAGTGGACGCACTGCGTCCAGTTCAGTTCAGAGTTCCGGCATTGCGCATACGGCGCGTGGGACGCCATTGCAGGCAGCTACAGCTGCTGTTTGCTTTTGCAGTTGCAGTTGCAGTTGCAGTTGCTGTCTACCTTCCTGTCCTGCCCTTTCGTTTTTTTTTTGTTATATTTTGTTTTTGTTATTTATTTTTTTTGAAAGTGACCTCAGCGCATAATCTAAGAGCAACAAACGCAGCTTGCGCAAGCGACTTGCATAAGCTGCAACAACTGCCAGCTAAAGTGGCAAGTTGCAGGTTGAAAGGTTGAAAGTCGAGCTAGTGCCTTATAGAATTCCAGAGAATTGGGAAATAAACAGTAACATAACGAGAGAATTATAAAGCAAGATGCTTTATGATCATGAAAGATTTGAAAAGCTTCAACACTTTTCAAGATAAATATTGATTTGATATGTAAGATATTAAGAGATAAATGTAGTCTTTACTTTCTGAATGGCCTTGGAGTTACAAATGTTCCTAAGATATGCATATAGTGTAATATAGTTTAGGTTAAACCTATAAAGGGTTTGAGAAAGCCTTAACGAATTCTAACTGTTGGGATATATAAATGTTAATGATTAATTGAATGGGTTGATGAAGCATGATTTATTGCTTCGTTATCGGGTTATCATACAGAAACCTTCATTAGATTGAATGCAATTTTGATATATGAATCATATCGTATATACAGTGAACAAATCGTATATACATAATAACTTAAAACATAACCTAAATTTAGCATTGATTTCAATGTCAGTTGTACGATATATCGATTTGTTTCTAGGCTGCTGTTATAACTTTTAATTGTAGTGTTCAGTTATTTGCACAAGACATAAGATCTACAACTATAAAAGACTTAATTATATCGATAGTATTTTTATACAGTCTATTCACAGACCTGCTAGGGTATTATAACTTATAAGAAGGAATCTCCGATCCCGCGAAGTATATACATATATATATATATATATATATATGCGTGATAATCGTCAACAGTCAAGCTGTTATAGCCATATCAGTCTTTCCGCTTGTCCGTCTATCTCAGAGACTATAAGAGCTAAAAAAGATAGAGATTTGTATTTTGTGCAACTAAGACTCTTAGCAAGAATATATAGTTACCTTTCTTAAATTGTGTATATATTGTATAGGTAGTACTACTTTCTTCTTAGTAAGATAAAGTTACTAGAACTAGCATATAGTATATATGTACTATCACTTCTACTTCTACGAGAACTAGTTTTGCCTGGTCAACCTTTCTCTGAATAGATCTGTCCCTTTTGTTCTTTATTTGTCTTGCGTGATTTTGATTAGACAATTCTTTTATATATGTTATAAAGAACTACTATATATGCCTAGAATGACAATATCATCGATACAGATTCGAAATATTATCTAAAGTTTTATAAATTTTGTCAATATATATAATTTTAAATCTGTATTGATCATGTGTTCTCATTTAACATTCTCATTTAACACATGATCAATACAGATTTAAAATTATATACATTATTATGTTTATTTTTTTTTAACCTATTGTTCTGTTAACTGTAAGTTTATTTCGTTATTTCTGCTTCTTTTTTTCCTTTTCTTTCTCCTCATTTTTTATCCTGTTTTTGTTAAAGAGAACCAAATGGAATTGCAACATGCAACACATTAAGGCGGCGCAAGGAGAAATTTCCAATCTTCGCAAATCATTCAATGTTCAATTAAATGAAACTGTCTGTACAAGGCCAGGACAGTTAGCGTGGCTTTATCTCTGGCCGATCAGTGCAAGCGATGTGTCGCTCTAATGGAACAACTTCAGCACTTGATACCGATGAACCGAAACCGAAACTGAACCCGAAGAGATCTAACTTAAATGGCGCAGGGTGCTCGCTCTATGTAAATTTCAACCCATGACTTTCTTCGACTCAGAGATAAAGAGAGGGAGAGAGTGCTCTCTCCTACACTCGCTGCGAACAGTTTGTGCGCTCTCTCTCTCTCCCTCTCTTACTTTCTGCAGACGGTGCCGAAGAAGTCAGTGGCAGCTTCATTGGCTCGACTGCAGATGTGGCCCAATCATTCCGCTGGCAAGTTGCAAGCGGCAAAGGTGTCTCGATCGTCGTTGTCGTTCCCGTCGTCGTCGTGTGTTGCAAGCTCGCGCGCGTCTAACTTGCTTGCGCCTCGTGCGTTGCGAATCCTTCAACACGAACACAGAATCGAACCGAACCAAACCGAACCGAACCGAGTGCTACAAGTGCCTGTGCGTGTTGAACAATTTTCCATTATTTCGATATTTTCGACTATTTTCCGTTTTGTTAACTTCTTTTTTTTGCCGTTTTTCTTTTACATTTTTTTGACCAATAAAAAAAGAAGGCAGTTCGAACTGCTCGCAAAATAGTTGTCGATGTTTTCGAGTTAACATCGACACGACCACAAAAGCATCATCATCAAATACGGAAAGAGCAACAACCAAACAAAACAAAAAAAAGAAACAAAACCAATTATCTCAAGGCTATAATTAATTTGTGTTTTTACTTGCCCATCGATTACTCCTCGCCACAGTTTGATTTCTACTTAAAAGGTTCGTTTACGTAATATTAAAATAATATATTAATATAATATAATATATTAAAATAAAAAACAACTTTATAATGTCGATGATAGCATAATTTATAAGCTAAACATGCATAATGCTCAAGTCAATAAAACCGAAAACAAAAGTTGAAAGTATTTAAATGTGATGCGAAAGGAAAAATACCATGTTGAGAGAGTCTTTCTCTATGGGAATATGTTAATATGATATGTGCATGAATATATATGACATATATATATATATATATATACATGTATATATATGAATAATATAATTTAGTAAATAATACTATATATATAAACTTAAGTCTCACTTTGTTTGATGACTGGAGAAGTTGGAGTTGAGTCAACTAAGAAAAGATATATCACAAATTCTTTGTCAACTGTTGCATTGATGTGCTCATTATGATTAATCATCTATGGTATATATAATATACATATATAGCATATACTCGTGCCCAAAGCAGCTTAACGGATAATATATATTATTAACGAGCGGGCAGGGTAGGGAGAGAGTCTGCCTTCTGTTCATGGTCTATTAATTGGGGGCCTGCGCATTTTCTTTTCTTTTCGAATACAATATATAATAATAATAATGTACATTATATATAAATGTTTTCGGATTGCGGTTTAGCCACAGATCGAAATTAGTTAGAGGCGGTGTGGGGGGTGGGTGGTAGAGGTAGAGAGCAGGAATTGGTAGTAAAGAATCAGGACTTGAATTGAAAGCTTAGTTCATTTGTTGTGGGAGTAAAAGTTGTTGTTGTCGTGGTTGTAATTGTTGTAGTAGTAGTAGTTGTTGTTGTACTTGTTGTTGTTGCAGCTGTAGTAATTGTTGTGGTTGCTGTTGTTGCTGTGGTTGTTGCTCATGCATTTACCGCACGCAGAACAAAAGACTTAGGCAACGAACTTGAACTAGCATGCAGCTTTTGGTACGTTGCGCTTGCGGTTTTTGGTTGTTGTTGTTGTTCCTGTTGTTGCTGTTGTTTGTTTTTTGGGCAATCACATTGCGTTGCTTTCTCCACACATGACAAACCCATTTTATGGCCAATTCTAAGTGCCGTCGCTAATAAGCCAGGCCACATTCGCAGCATACGTGCGTGCACTCACCCTGTAATCGCAGCTCAGCTATTTCGGAAAAACTTCTACAATTGCTAGATATTATAGCTAAATATAAGCAGTGAAAATTTCAACAAGCCAACATTGATAGTAATTGAGTTAAGTCATTATTATCTTTATTTTCCTTTAGGTTTCTTATTTGTTTGCTATTTGTTGGCAAAACGTAGTTTTCAAGCCAAAATGGTTTGCGTCTGCATGGCTGACATGTTTTTGTGAAATTTCAATAGTTTAACTTCTAGCGGTTTTTATTGTTAAAAATGCAAATATTTGATGTGATTTGTAATTATGTTATTTTGTAATATTTCTAATGAAGTTACTACAATCGGACGAAAGTAAGGTCCTGATTTTAGAATCAACTGAATGTATAAGTGCCAATCAAAGTTAGACGTATCACCATATATATATGTATATATATCATTATTATATATTTATATATATCAAAAGTATAGAAACGATCGGAGCATATATGAACCTGCAAAGGAATAGAACCTTTGGTATGCCGAATTTAGTTTTCGTTTTCGTTTTATTTTAAATTTAGTTTTTGCTTTGGCTTGAACAGGGTGCACAAGCTGTCTTGCACTTAAATACCCTAACAGTGGGTAACTGTGCAGGGTGTAGCGTCATTGTTGTTGTTGTTGTTATTGTTGTAGGGCTGCAGGTGAAGCTGTCTGTCTGTTTGCTCACTTGGAAAACAGTTGCTCACTGCGAAAACTAACTGAAATGGTATTAATTGCCACAAACACAGACAGAGACACACACACACACACACACACACAGATACAGGCACACACATATATACAGTTGCACGCAAACGATAGTTGACTTTCATTGTCTTTGCTGGGGGCTTATTATGCCGTATGCTTTATAGCCTTCATGTCTCTCCTTGCCTCCCTGCCGCTCTCTACCTGTCTCTGCCTGCCTCTTTCTCTTGCTCTGCCTCCCGTTGGCGCACTGTGTTTGCATACGCGGCAAGTTAATCACACTTTTAACTCCATTTCGCATAATACTAATTTCATAATTTGCAACGCCACCCAACGCATTTGCCAGCGACATTCGCCAGCGACATTGACTTCTCAGCTCATTTTCACTTTCTGTTCCCCCTCTACACTCATGATCTATAGATACTTGATTAATCAGTTATTTATAGACAATATATACTTGATTAATCAGTTATATATAGACAGTATATAGACAATATATACACTCTATTATCTTAACTTTGCGCAATGAGAACATTGTAAACTTATGAACTTCGAGCGAGCCCATTCCAATTGCACTTGCATGCCAAGTCCAAGCCATCTCTATCTCTATCTGCCTCAGCAACAGCTAACGGAACATCATAATTGCCGGGGGCGCAGAGATTCTATAACTATAGCGCGTCAAGCTATCGTGTAACCATCGACTTGATGCATTTAGGGTACTCTGACTTAGTCACATAGCTGAACTACGAGAGGGGTATTTAGGCTCAAGTTCGTATGTTTCGATTTTTGTTTAGGTTTTTAACTTTTAAGGCAACTTATATGTTATTAATTTATTTTGGATTAAACTGCATGAACAGCCAGTCTGTGTTTCTGTCTGTCTATATGAACGCTTATTTCTCAAAGACTATAAGAGTTAAAGTGATCAAAGCTTCTAAGAGCACTCTTATGTATTGCAGTGACTAAACTTTTGTTTTAAATAAATGCCACGCCCCTTTATGCATACGCAAATTAATATAAATACAATTTTAAGCTTTGTTTTCAAATTCGATTCTTTATTTATGCTGTTTAGCTGTTTTTACTTGTTCGACATTTTTTTATGATTAAAATTCACAATTTCAAAATAAATGATTTGATAATTAACTGTTTTAGATTTAGTTATTGTTTAGTATAGGAAATGCGATAAATGTTGTAAGCACCTTTGTACATTTCCTACCTTCTTCTTTTATATGTATTATATTTATTTATTTTATTTAAAACTTAGCAAGTAGGTACCATAAAGGTAGTGCCTACTACCTTATATTAATAATTCATATTTAACAGTCTCAAGATTCAGTTTTCAATTTTATTTCATTATTCCTTGAGCTTTTGTAGAGTATGGCAAGTGCGTTCTGCTTCGCTCAATTTAGCACTTGCACATTGAGGTTGTTGCTGCTGCTGCTGTTGTTGTTGTAGTTGTTGTTTCTGTTGTTGCTGAACGTGCGCAACTGTCAGCAAATGAAATAGTACGTGGCGTATAATCAGCGCGCACTGTGGCAGCCCCCAAAAAACAAAATAAAGGTCGGGAAAGTTTTGCCGCGTTGCGATGTCGCGTCGCTGCTTGCAACAAAACCAAAGCAAAGTTGTCTTTATCAACCAAGAATGAAAGTTAGTTAGCTGTCGTCGATGTTGCTGTTGCTCTTGTTGTTGCTGTTGCTGCAACTGTTTGTCGCTGCAGACAAAACAAGACGAACAATATTTGTCACTTTTGCGGCAAATACTTTCAGCATTGTTTGCCCAAACAGAGGGTGGGGGGTGACAGGGGCACCTCTTTTGTTCAAGGCAATGTGATAGTTTATTTATTGCAGCACATTTGTTCAGAGAACAAACGAGAGGAGCTGCCTAAACTGAGCTGACAATTTACCAACAATTCGGCCAGGCAATTAACATAATTATCTATGCTCAACTCGACTTGACACATAATACCCTGCCCCCCTCGCCCCCACCGCTACCCTACCGTTCATTTGTCAACAAATTTGATGCACAGAGCATTTTGATAATAATAATAATAAGAAAAATAATAATAGTTTAGTCACCTGTCGCGCTTTCGAATCGCGACATCAGACCCCAGTCCCCTGCCATTCAAGTGGAATTGTTGTCTATTCTTCTTCTACACTATCTCTCTCTCTCTCTCTCTATCTCTTGCTCTCCCTCTCCCCCTCTATCTGTTTCTGTTGTTACCATTTCAACGTGTTCAATTCTGAGGGCATTGTGGCAACCCTTCACCCGTCGCAAAGAATGGGCATCGTGCTGATCATTGTGATCATAAGTTGGGGGAATTTGTTGCCCAGCACAATGACAAATCGATCCAACAACAATCGAAAATTTCATAGAGTATTCAAAACTCTCAACTGAGCTGCGAAAGTGAAATTTCTCGCACAGCCAGAGACGGCATTGTCCGGGGCCGAGGCATTGGCGCATCTGACGCATACCAGACATAATATAATCATAATAACAATCATAATAATAATAATAAATAAATAAGCTGCGGCCCAATAAGTCGGCATAATGGCGAAACTGAAGCTCAGTTTAGACTGAGGGTAGCCGAGTGATATCGGTGGTATCGGGGGGTAACGGGGTCGTAGGGTGGGCAGTCTCGTCGTAAGTCTCGTCTCATTATTACCGCAGAGTAACTTTCCAACGATAAAATCCTCATCTCACACACACATCAGACCATTAAATCGGGGCCACTAGGGATTAGTTAGCCAAGCTGAGAAACCTTTCGATTTTCTTCAATTAGATAATAAATCGCAGTGGGATTTTTCTTTTTGTATTTCTCATTTGGGAAAGCTTGCGTATTTAAGAAATTTGGACTTCGTATTGGGTTAATTTTGTATTATTCGGAGATCTCTCTCAAACTTATGAATCTGTTTCTTTGTGTATCTTAACTTTTAATTTATTATCATAACATGTTTCGTCTCATATGATGCCAACTTATCGCTTGGAAAAACCTTGTCATATCATATGCCATAAACACTTCCAACTACGCTTAACACAATTTAAAGTTTGGCCTTTCCAATTTTAGCATGTCATACCATGCCATACAAGAGCCTTACTCCTTACCAAGCCATATTAAGCTGTTCTATAGAGCATAATATCATGTAACATGATAAGACTTGCCATATATTACTCGTCATATCATACCATACCATGCCATACCATGTCATACAGCAGACTTACTCCATACACAGCCATATTAAATTGTTCTATAGTGCATAATATCATGCCCTGTCATATATAACTCGTCATATCATACCATAACATGCCATACCAGGTCATATACGGGAATCACTTCATACCAAGCCTTGTTAAACAGTTGTAGAGATTATGATATCATTAGGCCTGTCAAATATTACTAGTCATATGGTGCCATACTTGATCATATTATGCCATATCACTATACTATAAGCTGCAAACTATGTCATGCCCTAATTTTTAAACTTTAGAACACAGCATACCCTGCCAGTGCTTGTCATACCCAATCATACATACAACCATATGTGGGCATTAATTTTCCTAGACAATAAATCCACGTTTCACGCCTATAAAAAGAAGATGAAAATTCATAACTGGAAATGGAAATCTCCTTTTCAGGCTTCTGGCGCAGCGTTAATCTCTTACTCCAGGTGTGTCTATGTGTGTGTGTGTGTGTGTGTGTGTGTGTGTGTGTGTGTGTGTGTGTGTGTGTGTGTGTGTGTGTGTGTGTGTGTGTGTGTGTGTGTGTGTGTGTGTGATTACAGATCTATCATGTGGTTGGCTTTAATTGTGGCTTCATTCATCAGTCTGTCAGAGGGGGCAGGGGCGCCTGACATCTGACTGATGCATCTGCCATACCTTCTCAAACGTTGTTCAGTTAATTAAAGCTCAGGTGTGCTCAAGGGGTCAAGCCGTATATCGCACCTGGCTAAGCTGTGATGACTGCAATGCGCTTGACCTCTGGGAGAGCTCTTCAAGCTCTGACCAGGCTCTGTCCAAGCTCTTTTTTGTTATTGCAAACTCAATCCCGAGTTGGACTTGCCAATTGCCTCCATGCCACGCCCCGCATTGGTTATGCAACTTACGACAACTTGTCTTGATTCGATTTGTTTTTGGTTCCGTTTTATTTTGTTACCGAACGGAAAAGAAAATAAAATACAACAACAACAACAACAAACAACAACAAAAAAGAGTTAACAGTTTACAGTTTTGTCTTTTCTTTTGGCATTTTAATGGCCAATTCAAAAACAAATTTCGTTGTCAACAAAAACAGAAAGAAAGAGCAGCAGAGAGAAAGAAAGAAAGAGAATAATAGTAGAGTGTGTAGAGAGAGGGTAAGAGGAGGGAATGAACAGGCGAGCCAAAATCACGCTAGATTTGGCTACTTATGCATATATAATTTGATTAATCAGGCAGCGCTTCCTCATCCTCTGGGGAGTGACGTCGTTGTTGATTGTTGATCGTTTCAAAGTCATTGGCAGAGATCTTGCGCAAGCCTTGTCGGTCATTTCCGGCTCCTGCTGTCTTTGGCCAAAATATCGTAGCAGCAACGACTTGCTGCGACTTGTCGTGACTTGCTCGCACACGCTCGCTCGCTCTTGTTTGGCTTTTACTTTCGGCCAGCAATGTGCTGCGGTAAGTGGCAAACTCAACTCGCACAATGCGCTTCACTTTTACCGCCGGCCAAAGCCTTTCGTCATGCGCCAACGAAAGTAAACACAACCAATAAGGTATAAACAACGCTCACACACACACACACACTCACTCGCACATGTGTGTTATACTAAAGTAAAAGCCGAAATTCGTCAGCCCTTTTGATTCACTGCAGTGCCCTATAGCCGTGAAATGGCCAACTGAGTGTGTGTTACATGTGATTTATTACAGGGTATGCATACGTACACATACCTACCCATTCACAGTAGGAAAACCGGAAAGCTAAAGCGCTTTTTCACACATCAAAAGACACCAAAAAATAAAATAAAAAAAACCTCTTACTCTGCCGAGTTGATTAATTGTCGCATTTAGTGAGCGGCTTGTAAACTGGCTGCAACTAATCGCGGTAGCTTAACTCATTATGACAGTTCATTTTCGCCAAGGTAAAACAATCGATTTGTCAGTATTTTTCAATACTTGTAACGACATGCGATAGAAATCGATAAGTCAATTGATTGCAAATAAATTGCGTTAAGTTCGTTAACTGCGCGCAATGCAATCAAAAGCTGCTTGGTATGCGATCTCGTAATGAAGTCAAAGAACAACTTGAAAGAGAAGTAGAGAGTGAAGGAGTTAGAGAAGGGGTAACTCCTTCGCATGGCTGTAATATACTATATGCATATGTACGTCTGTACCTGTACAATAAGGCCATCTACATAAATCTTGCATGCGCAGAAGTTTCGACAGTTTGTTGCGTAGTTCCAGGGAACGCATAATTGTTAAAAATGCTTTTAATGACATAATTAAGCATTGCTTGGGGCAAGGGCCAGGGGGGAAATATAAAAAAATTAATTAGCTGGCAGAGCGAGTGCAAAAAAAGATACATATGTATGTATGTATTGTATGCATAATAGATGAGGGAAAAACGAATGAACGAACGAACGGAGGCAAAGCGAACACATTTGGCATTTTGGCCAGGTCGCCGCCCAGACTGATTGATTTGACCCGTGCAACAACACTTTCACCTGGCGCCACTTCATGCAACCACCGCAGGCGCATCTCATGCCACACGGCCCTGCGCCAGGGCATTGTCTGCCCACCTGCTTGCACCTGCCTGTCTGCCTGTCCATATGTATTATGATTATTTCCAATTTGGAATTACCAAAACGCATTTCGTGATGCGGCAACAACGCAATGTCGTGTCGCCTCTGTTGTGCCTCCCTCTCCCCTCTCTCTCTCACCCTCTCTCACTGTGGCTGTTGCCTCATTCCCCGTTTTGGGAACAACTCAGCACCGTGGGGCCTGTGAAATCAATTTGTGTAATTATGTAACTGTAACTGCCGCAGCTACAGGCACAGCAAGAGACAGAGTCTCTCTGGGTGAGAAAGGGAGAGCAGAAGTGAGACTGTCTGACGGACATCAATTTGGCAATCGATCAGCTTTTTGTCATCTACCCAACAGTGTTGGCAACCAGGAACGATAAGCAAAGTTTGCTTAAGTAGCCATAAGCGGCCAAGAATTAACCAGTGATGAGCAGCGAAAATAAGAACAGCTAGAACTAGCCGCAAATTTTACTTATTTATTTGATTATTTATTTCTTTGTTTATTTATTAAGCATATTTAAATAAAATAGAATGATAATAATATACTGTAAAAAAATGACTAATAATAAAAATAAATTATGAATAGCCAAAAATGTAAATTTATTATTGATTTCATTTTAATTTTGATTTTCAATTAATTGGAAATACTAACGCAAATTAACAGATGGGGAAGGGGGTTAAGGAGCAGTTGGTAGAGTTGAAACAGCGTGACTGCTTTCTTTCCTCTCCCTCACTCACTAAGAGCAACAGTCCGTCTCCTCTCTCTCTTTCTAAAGCAAAAACTGATCTTCGTTTGCATACGGAATCCAAAATAACAACCGAATTTGCCTTGATTCGCTGTGGTTTGCAATCGACCATTTTCTACACTAGTCAACAGGTTTTGTATGTCTTCATACATTTTGTCTAGAGTCTGTTGTTGCTTGTTAGCAATGTTTCTTGCTCAGTTCTCAATCAGCGATTTCATGGCGGTGGCACATGCGGTTACCGTTAGGTGGCTCGCGTTCATTATTTGGGCACATCTAACGGCCTGATCAGCCGTCGATCACAACCCAACCACAAAATCAATAAGCAACGCGCCATTAGAGAGAGAGACAGAGAGGGAGAGGCGAGAGAGAGAGAGAGAGAGAGAGAGAGAGAGATAGGTCGCGTGGATCAATTTGCCACGTTGAATGAACCATTGTCAATTGGCGTCAATTGAACCGAGGCGAGAGTTCAGGCGAGTGCACTCGCATTCGCTAATGGATGCGGCCAATTGGCCTGGCCGGGCAGTTGCTTGTTGGCCAACAAGTGGCAGTGGCAAGTGGCAAGTGGCAGTGGCAGTGGCAAGTTGCAGCCTGTTGCCAGTTGAATGAACCGCCTGCAGCGACGCAACCACTTTGAAACACAAGAGCTGCCGAGAGTGCCAAGTTGTGGCAGTTGTGGGTCAGCAGGGATCCCACAATAAATATATATATGTATGTATATATTTATATATACATATGTAGTAATTCTATAAAGTTTGCTAATGTTCATAAAGTTGTGTTTTACAAGGATGCCTGAAGACTTGTAAGAGTTTGTTGTGTGTTCGGAACTGGTTCAATATTGTTGCAGAGGCGTGCAACAGTTGAAAGTGAATTTTCGTGTCATCAACTGGTTCATGAGCATTAGCGAATATTTTAAATGACTTTACATTGTCATAAATATGATTTCAATGTAAATATGAACTAGTTCCAGGCGTGCTCAAGTGTAGTAAGCTCCTTTACATAGCTGCCTTCACCCTGCTCCCCTTCTTTGCTAACTACCAATATTATATTTGAGTTCCCTGAACCGGTTCGGACTCATGTCACTGTTGAAATGAACTAGTTCCAGTTTTGATCAATTGCAACATACGTCTTCACATATGTACCCCCCACTCGAACGTTCCCCTTACGTTGTTAATAATCAATATGGCATTTTGGTTCTCCGAACCGTTGTATTAAAAACCAAACTAGTTCAGTTTAGCATTTTGAACAAAAAGACAGCGATGAACTGCTAGACACCCCCTTCACCTGCTCCCCTCTCTCTCTCTCTCACTCTTTAGCCCTTACTCTATGTGAGGCAGGCGAACAATGGCAACCTCTGCCTTGTACTATCTAAGTGGAGCAATACTTTGGAAACCAACTGCAACTACTTGTTGCTCGTAATTGAAAGGCGGCTGAGCAGCAGAAACAACAGCAACAACAACAACAGCAGCAGCAGCAACAAAGCAACAAGCAACAAATTAATTTCACTTTCTTTGCTGCATTTGTTGCTTTATTCATTGCAGAAAATTGCCTTGAAAAAGAGTGATAGAGAGGGGAGAGGAGCGAGAAGGCGCGGTCTGTGCGCAGGTTTATTGACTGCACATGTTGTTGTTGCAGTTGCTTGGAGCAGCAGGCGGAGGGAGACTGAGGGTCTGTCTACTGGGCTCGGCCTAGGCCTTCTCCGATTCAGGGGCACAATGGGCAAACGTAGCGCGCAGCTCGCAAGATGCTGCTGCCATCGCCATCGACACCGGCGACATTCCACACGGCACTTGTGGCACACATATTTTCACCCAGCAATTAAAGCGGGAGAGCTAAAGTCAGAGGACAGAAATACAGAGAGAGAGAGAGAGAAAGAGAGTCCAACTTTAAGTGTGTTGCCTTTATTTATCGAAATATATATGTATGTATAATAGAGTTTTTTGGGTATACATTCCTACTTAGCTTCCTTTTGAGTAGCTGCCTCAATACTGCTGCCTTATATTGCATCTACATCTATATATTATAGATTTACATATGTGGGACTATGTCGAGAATCATTTGAAAACTAAATGCTATAGCTTCGTTTCGCATATACAATACATATAAGTGAATATAATCGAAACTTATAGTTCGAAATTGTAAACTGAAAATATTTACAATAATTTACAAAATCATGCTAAACACATTTTGGGATCAGATCTTACACGGGTACAATAAATAATCAGCTCATCATTCTTAACATCCTTGGGGATAATCAATATATCAGATTTCGATCAGATCCTATACGGGTATAATAAATAATCAGTTCAAAAACAAATATCTCTCTGGGACTCTAAGCTAAGCACATGTTCTCGTTGTTCCCCTTATAATATCATTCCCTTTAAAGTATAATATCAGTTGCCGACAGACCGGACAATCCCGCATTTAGATGCAGTAGCTTCTCAACGTGTACAAGCGATGGGGAACGCAATGAAGTCAAGGTGCGACTGGAGACGAGTCCATGGAATTCACGTGCTATGTTGGTGCGCAAACGCAGCAATTGTATGCCCAGCTTTGTGTCCAGAGTCATGCGTATCCAATTGTCAATGCAGAGCACTGATTGATCGACACAGTCACGTGACTCAAGATTGCAGTGCTCTGCCTTCATATATTCCATTTGTATAGCCGGATCGATGGCCTCCAGACGTGCCACCTTGCCGCACTGCATGGCCACCATGAGAGTGCTAATCAGCGTCACATGGCCAATATTCGACACCTGACCCGCTGTGCGTGTCTTTTCCACAAAGAGCAACCAATCACTGAGAGCGGCACAAGTCTTCTGGGTAAAGCACATTGCCATGCCAGAGTTACGAGAGAGTTGGACACGTGGATCTCCCTCGGCCACGAAGCGACGCTTTGCATTCGTATTACGATCGATATACGCAATGCTTGGATAGAGTCCAGCCGTGAGTGCCAAGCGTACCATATTCATATTGCGATCATATTGTATGGCTGTACCCACATCCTGCACCTTGACGATGCGACGCACTGTGATGCGCAGTGTTTCCACCGCCGAGACGAACAGTTCCATGGACTTTTGGCACACGAAATGCTTGTCACAGAAAGCTTCCACCTGGCGGCGTCCCTTCTTGGAGGCATACACATAGTCCGCATATAGCTGAAGTATGCCCAGCGAATCACTGAATCCATCGACACTAAAGTTATCCCTTCTCTTGCGCTGTTCGTTGCGTTCGTTACGCTCTGTGGGCAGCACGAAGGGATCACGTACGGAATAGAATGCTGTAATGATAGTCATGCTACCCAGGCAGCCGTAGTAGAGGCTATAGACCAGACACTTGCCCAGCTGCACGTCCAGTGGCAATTCAGCGAGTATTTGCCCCAAATGTGTGACCATCTCGTTATCATCGTGCAGCACATGCAACAGCTTTAACTTATTCACAGCCTGTGTGACAGCAGCAGGCTGTGGCGGATCCAGAGCCTGTGAGAGAAACTGTTCAATCGGCTGCTGTGGCACTGCAATCTTTGCCAGCAGACAGATCTCTTCCAGGGTATGACGCATTATTTCTGGTATAATGAAACGGCTGAAATTATTGAATTGTTCCGTGCTAAAGAGGCGATAACATATGCCATCCTTGCGTCGACCCACACGTCCAGCTCGTTGTTGTGCATCGGCCTGTGATATCCAGACGCAGTTCAATTGTGAAGCACCCGTTGCCGTATCGTAGATCTTCATCTTGGAGCGTCCCGCATCGATGACATACAACAGATCCGGTATGGTTATGGAGGTCTGGCCAATGTTGGTGCTTAGCACAATCTTTAGCTGAATATTTTGGTATTCGTGGAATAAATCCTTCTGCTTCTGTGTATCCACCTGGCTGTGCAGCATGAAGATCTTGGTTAGACCCGGCGGCAATGTGTCCAGTAGTTGATCCATCAGCCTGGTCATATCCTGATAGCCAGGTAAATAGACAATGGCAGCGCCTTTGGGACCCTTCAGCAGCAGCAGCTGCAGCAGCGATACAATTAACTCATTGTCAATGTCCTGTTGATTCTCCATGGTGTGTGTCAAGTGATATGCATCGACTAGCTTATCTGCATCGACTAAATCTGTATCATTTAGCATGCCTTTCATTTGGGGAGTCATATATCCAGTATTAAGCAGGATTTGCTCGAGCGGATACATGCGCACATTGAAGCTTCGCCCCTCTACATCGAGCACGGGTGCATTGCCAAAGTAAGTGGACAATGCCTCCAGATCCATGGTGGCCGACATGAGTATCAATTTCAGAGCCTTGTTGCGCTCCAGCTCCAGTTTGATGGTGAGCAATAGAAAATCTGTGTTCAGATCACGATCGTGCACCTCATCGATGACCAGATGCGTGGTGTTGGCAAACAGTTCGGCTCCGTTCATGGCCAGCGAGCGCAACAGGCACCCACTGGTGGTCAGCGATAGCAACGTTTTGTTGCTGCACTTGCCTGAAAGTGGGTAACGAGGAGGCAGATTATGTATCATGTCATATTTAGCTTACTTCGTAGGTAACTCACTTTCCATGCGAATGATGTAGCCGACAGTGTCGCCCAAAGATTCGCCTCGCTCCTCAGCAATGCGTGCGGACACGGTTATGGCGGCAATGCGACGCGGCTGACTAACTACAATCCTGACAGCCTGCTGGTATTGCGAGGCATGCTCCAGCAAGTATTGTGGCAATTGGGTGGACTTGCCAGAGCCCGTGGCGCCATTTACGATTAGCACCTGCCAGGGAGTTAGTCAGGGGAAAAGAGCATATGAGTATGGAGTGAGGAAAGGATCTTCTTCTTGCCACCTACCTGCGACATCTCGAGCAGTTCAAATATCTTTTCACGTTTCTCATAAATGGGCAAGTCACGTCGCTCACGTGCAAGATGTTCGTCAATCGGACGGGGAGGCGGCGGTATACGCGGTGTTAGTACCAGGCCGCCGCTGCCTCTACTTCGGTTAACCTGTTGGCGGCGCTGTGTCTGCATTGCTGGCTGTGGCTTTTTGGCGCTCAACTCTAGTATGGCCTTGTCGAGTGTTTCTTTCATCATCGGCGTAACAGTTAAATGGACATTCTTCAATCGTATATGCTGCATGACAGCCTCCTTGCGAGAAATGCACAGTACACGGTCGCCAGCGCTGCTGCGACTGCGCGTCTTTAGACCATGTTGCCGGGCAAAGAGATGTATCTCCTTCCGCTGCATGTTGGTCAATCCTTGCAGTTCCGTCGACTGTTGGTCGCTGTTAAGAAAATCGACTACACTCTGCTGCAGCATTTGTAATTCTACATATGAAATCTTATTTTGCTCTGATTTTTGGTTTTTATCCTTGGTCTTGGGTTTTGATTTTGATTTTTGTTTTTTTGTTGATGTTGTGGCCGATGCTCCAGCAGTTGAATTCGAATTTTCGTTGCCTGTATTCTGACGGCTTTCGCCTGCCTTGCTTTTACTTTTTGTCATATTTTCACTTGTCAAAACGCACTGTCAGAATCATATATATAATGGAAATTCTTGCACCGAAATTACTTTGTTGTTTGCCTGCAAAGTGTGTAACGTAGCAGTGAGCTTATGATTGCTGTGGCTTTGCTCAATTGATTGTTGGCTTAGTCTGGTCACATAGTTTGCGTCCATTGAATTTCACAAGTAATCGTAACAAAAAGCTATCGATAGTGGCGCAAAGCACGTATCCACATATTTGTTTTAATTTATTTGTGAAATTATTATTTGAATTACTAGAAATTTAAATAAAATATAATTAGCATTTATTGTTATTATTTGTAAATAATTCCATGCAGGATTAAAACACTAATTCCTTTATATATTCGTTTATTATGGACATTGTAAACTCGTTGCATACTTTCTTGGCGAGCTTTTTATAAAAAAAACTATCAATAAAAATTGTAGGCGACTATTCAGGAATACAGATCAAATTTATAAATGATCTATTACAAAACTTCTATCAATAAAAATAAATACTGAGTATTTCGTGTATATAAAAAAAAAAGTATATATATTTTATGAACATTTCCTAACTTGCACATTACAGAAAGACAATGTGGGGTTATTTCTTCGTTGGTTTATCTTTTGCTTTAGCATTTTGCTGTTCCTCTTCGCTATCCTCATCAGTATCGCATTCATCTGAATCGAGATCTGAATCATCGCCATCTTCATCATCTTCACCATCCTCATCGTCGTCGGAATCATCGCTAAAATCATCGTCCTCACCATCACCGGCGAGATTCAACTGTTTGATCTTCTCAAGCAGCTCTTCACGGGTGTGCCTAACGCGTGTTGCCTTCTCTTGTGCCTCCTGGGCTTCTTCATCAAGGGGCTCCTCCGTCTCCTTCTTGCGTCCCTTGTTCATGAAGCGCAGAAAGGCACGACGCTTGCGTTCGGAAAACGATTTGATCAACCGATCCATTTCCACTTGCAGTTGCTGCTCTTCCTGTGGCGTTGGCTCGGGTGCTTCAATTGCCACCTCATCGGCGCTCTTCAGGCACTTGGCACATACGTGATCCTTTATCGCACAATCACGACAAATGACATGGTAGGCCTTGCGCACTGTTCGCTGCTGGCAGCGCGCACAGGTTTTTGCCTGCGTCAGGGGCTTGTACTTTTTGTACTTGATCTTCCACTCAATCACTTCCTTGCACCGTTGACAAACTGTTGATACGTGCATCTTATTGAGACGCATCTGCTGTGGCGTCTTGTCGTGCAAATCATTTTTGAATACATGACGATTCTTGTGTTTTTGTGCACGTGTGCGACTCGCGTTGCCCTCGCTGTGTGCTCATTCTGTTTTTGGGGCTCTGTAAAGGTACATAAAAGTTAAATATGTTTTGACAGCCATTTTTCTATGTCGATTATTATAAATTTTACCGAATACACTTCGCTTTGTCGCCAACTCTAGCAATTTATCTATTGTTGTGTTTTAATTTGTAAATCAACTAAGGCGTATTAGACTTCGAGGCAGTAATCGATAACATTTACTCAATTTGGTCGAACATGTGCGCCCACATGGTCGTAAGCTGTCTGCTATGAGCACATACTTAAATAAAAATATGAAATTAAATGATCACAATTTATAATCAAACAATGCAATGTTTTTTAATTTAAAAATTGTAATTATGTTTAATTTGTAAATTCAGAATTTACATACCACTTAATTCTATAAACATGCTTGCCCTTCTGCAGAGCTGGTCACACCAGAAGTCATGCGCCTTACCTGCTAGCAATAGCTGTCTGCTATGAGTGCATGTACATTACAGTTGAAATGCCGGTTTATTTGTAACTTTGATAACTGATAACAATCAATGAAATAAGGTGAAGAAGGGTAACAAGTCAGGATATACATGCTCTTAATTTAATGCTTTCATTTAATTCTTTGCAGGACGGCCATACAATTGGGATGCAGTCGTCATGCGGGATCTCAAGCAGCGCTTGTTCGATCTATTACGCTCTGGCGGCATATCCGTTGGCGACAACAACAGCAACAACACTGGCAACAGTGTCGCACAGCATCATCATCTCCAGCAGCAACAGCAGCAATTGCTTTATTCCCCTCTACATGCCCCTCAAAAGCCGAAGAAACTGCATGAATATACCGCAGCCGATTGCAATGCTGCGTTCCTGCGTAAATATCACGATCTGAGCATTAGCCGTGAAAAGGAAAGAGAGAGGGTGCGCGAAGAGGAGCGCCAGCGGGAGTCGAATGGAACTGCCAATATGATTTACTTCAATGAAAATCTGTCGATGACCAGCAAGTATAATGTGCGACAATATCCGCTTACTCGGTACCCTTCCTGTCCGCTAAGCAGCTTCGGCATGTCGCCGCAACATGCCGACGGCAGTGCAGGCAGCAGCCTAGCTGAGGACACCGAAAGCGATAGATATAACTTCTGTTCCGATGAGGATCAGATCAGCAATGCGCACACACTCAAGCTGCACCATCGCAGCAACAGCAACAACAATCCCTGCACGGCTATGCATGGCGATGGCGATAGCGATGGCGTTGTCAATGGTGTTGTCGATGTGGACATGGTTATGTCGATGGCGGACGTCGATGCTGATGTCGATCTGGATGATGATCAGGCCGAATCGCAGCTGGACTCATTCTGCACACTCTGCACCTCGACATTCAGCTACAACAAATGCTGTCGCTACTGCGATAACTCACTCTGTGGCTCCAAATGTAACTCGGAGCGCGGTTCGCATGCAAGTCGCATCAGTTGCAATCCTAACTCTTATGGCACCCTCGATGGCGACTTTGATTGCGGGAATCAGCTGCAACAGCAACAGCAACAGCAATTGCAGTTGCAACAGCAGCAGCAACTGCAGCAGCGTTTCGGTGGCAGCATGAAAATGTTAACGACCCATGGGCAACACAAGGTGGCACCCGCTGCAGCTATCAGGTGAGTTCTCCCCATTGCCGTTTCTAAGAAATGGAGTTGTCTTTTGCATAGATTGCATGGATTACAATTAGATTTGAGGCTGCGCGTTTGGCTGAAGACACTTCAAACCTCGGGTGCCATGTAGACTGAAGAACCTCTGCCTTGTGTGCCTTGAGTGCGGCTGAAGGCAATGATAGCCAGTGCTGATAGTTTGGCAATTTTCCCACTAGATATATCGTGTTACGGGAAAATTGTTAAATAGTGGCCAGCTGCATCAATCGATAAGCCAAAAAGAGCATTAAATTGTGTAGTTTCAAACCATAAAAACAATTGAATCGAGTTATATACGATCACCAACGGGGTATTTTCCAATCAGTTTTACCAATTTAGCTATTTTTCTATCAATACTGGCTTCTTTCAAAGTTCAATTGCGTGACAAAATCGAAAGTATCGCTGTATATTCCAGAAACTCAATACAATCAGCCTGTTTGTCATTGCAACTACATAAAACTTAGCTTAAAAGGGAAATAAGCAGCTGAAACAAAAATGAAGACGACAGAAATCATTAGCCACTAGTCCGCACACGATCATATACACACTGTCATACACGCATTAAATAGCGGAGTTGAACCAAAGCAGGGCTCGATTGAATACAAATTTAACTAAAACGAGAGCGACAGTCGAGCGGCACGGGACAGTGGGATACCCTTCGACCTAAATATGTTCCGGTGTAGTTTAATTTTTTAAATCCATACATACATTTGCACGCTTCGAATTATTCTCGACAGATGGCGAGTAACTTCTGTGTTTATTGTCCGGTCAAATTGAAATTTAGAGGATACAAAGATATTTGAATCAGCTTAGTATATGTTAGAGTTGCATCTTTAATACGCCGCTTACAAAAGACTTTAAAAATTAAATTGTTGATTTGCGAGCACGGTGGGCGTGGCACCTGACATTTGAAATAAACTTGTATAGTACACAGGAGTCTTCCTGCCAAATTTGGTATCTCTAGCTTTTATAATAGCTAAGATCTGTGCGTTCACACAGACAGACAGACAGACATACAGGCAGACAGAGAGACAGACAGACAGACAGACAGACAGATAGACAGACAGACATGGCTCAATCGACTCGTCTAGTGATCCTGAGCAAGAATATATATACTTTATCGGGTCTCGCCTCCTTCTGCCTCCTTCTACATTTGCACCAAGTTAGTATAACCTTTTTTGACCATTTTCAATGGAAACTTAATATGCATGGAGTATTGGTTTATAATCTAGCTGAAAAGTCTAAGACAAGGTCCCAAAAGTGTTGACAAAGTTGGGAAATGCCTTTTGGAGAATTACTTTGTAGCGAATGGCATTTATTTTGGAAAACATCCATAGCAAGAGATCGCAGCTTAATATAATATATTCTTGAAATCACACACAACCACAATTAAGAGAGTAAACATAAACAAAAAGCAACAACAAACACGACAACAATTTATGCTCAAAAGCTCAAAGCTTTCTTCGCCTCGCGCAGCAACAGCGACGCAAGCAGCGCTGCCATTGTCGACGGCAGCTTTTACCTTTCTTCGAAGACGAAGTCGAAGTCGACGGCGAAGTCGTAGCTGAAGCCGCGTTCGAGGCTTCTTCTTGGGGGGCTTTGCGAGCGCAGACCGTGCGACTGGCGGCTCAAATAAGCGTCGACCGTTGTTCGTGCCGCACGTGCCGCACTGCCACGCCAAGCACTGAGACAGACAAAACAAGAACACACATGCACATGCATGTTTATCGCGATAACAACAACAACAACAACAGCAAAATGTTGCACCGCCTGTGACGCTTTTTTCGCAAATTGCTTAATCATTTTGCATTTTTTCTTGTTTTCTTTTTTTTTTTGTTTTGTTTACCGCGGTCAGTTGATAGTCGGATACAACAAACGATAACGATAACGATAGCGATAAGTGTACGTGAGTTGTGCTTTCGAATTGTGCAGGACGAGTCTTCAAAGTGCAGCCCATAATCAATGACAGTGTATGGGTGTGTGTACGTGTGTGTGTGTGTGTCTCTAGATTTTGATATAGCTAACAAGTTGGGTAAGCTAACTGAACAATCGGCATAAGGTTAAAGCTTTATTTGTTAATGCATTATAAATAATGATTTTATATAATATTATTCAAATCATTATTTATATAAAACATGAAATATGTATAAGATAGATTAATATATGTATATCTAAAATAACATAAAGATCTCGAACCGAGATCATGTGTAATTGTAAAATATACAAATATTCGATATTGGAACAAATAAATCAATTTATAACTATACAAACATACTGTAATCAAATGTTGTTGTTATACGATATGTCGCATCGATAAGATATCTTTCTTCTGGTTAACAATATGCAACGGACAAGAAAGCGCGCAGAATAATAAGTTCTTTTAATTTTATAATAAACCTCAATATCCAAATTAAGCCTACAAAATTACCCTTTACAAAACTTATAATATGATATTATATTATCACATAACGTATTATGAAGATCATAACCTCTTGTAATACAACAAAGTAACCTATTCATAATAAAAGAGATCAATTCTGTCGTTACCATTTATAATATCGAGTTAGAACAAAGAAATCTATTTATTATTATACAAACATATAATATGATATTTTATTATCCATTAATAATTTAATTGATTAAGTCTAGCTATTATTATATTGAACACTTCGAGATCATATACTTTTGTAATACAACAAAGTAACCTATTCATAATGAGAGCGAAAACTTTTATCGAATTCATCAATAGATCAAATTTGTGTCGGTATCATAGATAATTTCAATAAATTGCTTTTGATATCTCAAAGAAATTTGAAAGTTTTTTTTAAATTAAAGCAATACAATTTGTTAAATGTTGTCGGAATTTCTTCATATAATGTATGTTTAAGTTATACAACTCGAACTAATGTTGATTGGGCCGCTGGCTGCGATAAGTGCAGCAGCAAGAGGGAGAAAGGGAGGGGAAGATATGTGAATTAACAATTAACAATTTACGTTTTTGGGGCATAAGCTCAAGCCACGCTCCTGCAGTGTTGTAATGCCCGATCAAAACGGTACACCATGCCATACCCAAAGCACCCCAGACCATACCACACCAAACTATACTATATGTACATATACTATGGTATATGTATGTATAATGCACTCTACTATATGTGCGATACGTCTGTGTGTCTGCACTAAATAGTCCATTCCATTCCATGGATGAGATGTGTGGAATAAGCGAGCGGGCATGGCCAGCTAGCCATGGGGCATATCCATGCGCAGTGATGGGATCGGCGTGCGGTGTTCGTAGAATTCGAGAAGCGCATTAAATTGTATTTGGTTTCGGTGTTGCACACGCCTCGACGGACTGACAGCCCCACCTTCCCGGTACGCCTCTCTCTCTCTGGTGATCAAGCCACCTTCTTCTTGCGTTTGCTTTAATTATTTATTTTTGTTTTTTCCGTCTTTCGGTTTCTGTTTCTGTTTCAATTTCGGTCTTTCTTTCTGTTTGCTGCATTTATTGCCAAATTTCGTTCGTTGCGGAATTAGAATTTTAATTTTAACTACGAAGCCATGAAGAAAGTAAAATCAAAGACAAAGAAAGTTTGAATTCATGTTGGATTGAAGGAGTCAATGAATCTATTTAGTTATGATCACCAGCGAGCTCAAGGATTAACGGTATTTTAGAACAGTGTGAAAGAAAGTTGAAGAGGAATCATATGGCGTGACGAGGGAAATATGATGTGAAATCTCTTAGTATGTAGCTGATCATAGGCATAAAGATCAAAGCCGTAAAGATAGCGGCTTAGACTTTTTAAGAACAGACTGCTAAGTCGCTAATCTTATCTTAACTTGAATTGTATAAACTTTATTGAATATATTTTATAGATCAGAAGTCTTCTCTTCGATATTCACAATATAGAATGTTAGTAATCTAAACTAAGCTGTAGATCTGTGGTGCGACATTGTTATTGGCCCAGAATAAATATAGAGCAAGGTATAGAATATACCTTATATATATATATACCGTATATATAGAGTATATATAATAATATAATTAATCTTGGTACTCTATTAAACAATCTAACATAAGGAATCATGGGATATGTGTATGTAGCTTGAACATAGATGACATAAGCCTTCGATAGACCCAATCCAGCCACGTTTATCGCTTCTTTCTCTCTCTGTCTCCATCTACGCCTCTATTTCGCTCACTCTCTCTCTCTCTCGGCTCGAACGTTCAACTATCGAAAAAGTTCAAGCGACGATTAGCCAAAAACCCGCCAAAAAAGTTTATAGCCAAATCGGACAAAATACAATGTTGCGCGTTTGTTTAATGCATTTATTTTGTTAATATTTGCCACCGTTTGGTGTGCGTTAATTAGCGACGCTTTCTGCTCGAAATTTTTAATCTCGAAAATGGATAAATCGGAAAAAAAATAACGAAATATATTTGCAGAAAAAGATGAAAGACAAAACTTGCAACGAATGCGAAACTTGGCAAAAGAAAAAGTGAAATTTCTGTCCAAGCTGCAGCTTCGGCTTTGCTGGCCTGCAACTCGTTTGGAATGCCACGCCCCGCCTCGCATCCCCTACCCGCGCCTACCTTCTATCTTGATCTGGCTCCTGGTTTTGGCTTATGCCGTGCCCCATCCTTTTGCTTTCGTTCGTCTGTGGCGCAGACTGTGTGGCGCGGGCGATGGCGCTATTAGCCGTCTCAAACGTCTTGGCCGCTGTTAGCGAATCTCGCGGTCAACAACCGTCGCAGGCGGCTGCTGTTGTTCGGCTGTGGCTGTTGCAGTTGCAGTTGCTGCTGCAACTTTCCACCAATGTCAATTAGGTATTAAGCTACAAACGTTTACAAACGGCAACTTCAACTGGCCACTTGACGAGAAATCGCCCCTGCGACGTTGCCACTTTGTTGAGTCTCTTGATTTTCATTTTCCATATCGCAACGCGATGCTCAACGGGTTTTCTTTGCAATGTTATCGCTGTGTTGCTGCTAATTGACCATTTGTTTAGTTGCTCTTTGCTAATCCCCTTACACCTGCCTCCCTTCCAGCACACCCCGCAGCACATTGACCAACTTCAACTTCAGCCAGTCGGTTTGTTTTTCATTTGATGATCGCAATTAGCTGAATTCATTCTCGTTTTGAGCTGCATATATAGATTGGATATGTTTGTCTATATGTTCATATACAATGTCTATATGAATTTTCACAATATTTGGATTCGGATTGGTAAACGGCTTGCTGAAATGTGTTTTCGACTTTCAAAAAATCAAACTGAAATTGTATAACGATTTGCTGTGGCAAC
Organism: Zaprionus lachaisei; assembly: GCA_018901815.1. Classification (NCBI taxonomy): domain Eukaryota; kingdom Metazoa; phylum Arthropoda; class Insecta; order Diptera; family Drosophilidae; genus Zaprionus; species Zaprionus lachaisei. The sequence goes on from JAEIFI010000357.1 coordinate 6,127,794, forward strand.
TAACATCGCTGAAAGCTCAAGCTGATACATACAGCTACATATACATATGTATATGTATATCATATGAACACTATATCTGATTTAAATTAAAGGAAGTATGTTTGAGATATGGTGTGGTGATCCGCACTAGGATCTGAGCTTTTACATAAACACTATCAAAAGTAATCTAATGTTCTTACTCCAATTAGAACAGGCCTTCGCCTTCTCCTTCTTTGAACTTATTTATTAACACAAATGTATAAAACTTTAATAAGGATCTGCAGCAATTAAGTAAAGTAGAATAAAAGATTTATTTTAATGTGTTGCTCTGCACGAAACTGCGCTATGTGACGCTCTTTTGTTCCAGAGTTGCACAGCAGCTTCTTTTCGTGGTTGTCATCGATAACAAATTACAGTATTTTCAAACGATATTTAACAAACGATATATTTGTTTGTATGCACAAAATTACGTATAGTACGGCAAGGCTAGACCAAAAGATCAAAAGAACAAAAGTACAAAGTATCAAAAGGCCGTTAGTACAGTTTGCGGATTAATTCAAACGAACTTAGTCTGAACTAAACGATACAACCCTACTTGGCATTGTAGAGCAATAGTTTTTATATTCTATTTATACATATATCGAAGTCATATTAAAAAAGACAATATATATAATGAAGGAATAGTAACGATCTCTAACTTAATTTTTACTTGCTTTGAGTTTTATTTTATGCAAATCGACTTAGACTTGAGTAACATATACATAAAGATATAAAAGTCATGACTATATCATATAGTAGATATGCAGGAATAATTATGATATTTTCTTTGATCGTCAGATGTGTCTTTGCTTCACCCAACCTTGCCTCAAGCGATTGCTATTAGAGTATTTTGAATTTTGTATTTTGTGCGCCATTGTGGCATGCGAATGTTGCTGCAACAGGTATTTGCCTGCCTCGGTGGGTCTCCCTATGTATCTGCGTGTTGCACCTGCCACTTAATCGTGTCGCATCGTGTCTTATCTGCCTTTTCGAGTGTTTGTCCGATTCCGCATGACTCGCAGTGTGGCACTTTGTTTGATGTTTGTGTAGTCAGAGAAATGTTTTGTTTGGCTTGGACTTTCACAGCGCTCAAGCTGGTGGATGATGAGGCTTATTGAATAAGCGACTGCATATGGAAATGAATGCGAATGCGAATATGAATATGAATGAGCGAATGAATGGACGCACGAGTGTTTGCTTGGCCTGGTCGAAGCTTTTGCTGAAGCTTTTCAGTGAGCGGAAGCACGACTTTAATTCTGCCAACTGTTTACCGTTTTCTTTGGGCTTCCTCTGCACGAATGAGAGAGAGAGAGAGAGAGAGAGAGAGAGCGCGAATGGGACAACAAAGCAAATCTTCACGCCTATTGAACCTAATCAATAACTTCCTCTCTCCATCGATGCGATGAGGCCAGTTCAAGAGTTCAGCGGTTTTGTACCACATCTTTCACTTTTGCTTTCTTTCTCTTTCTCTTCTCCTTCTCTCTTTCTCTCTCTCTCTCTCTCTCTCTCTCTCTCTCTCACACTCACACTCTTTTTCTGGCTGTGTGCGGAAAAGTGAAAATGTTGCTCCGAAAATAACCGAACAAAAAACCAAACCTTGCTCGATTCTAAAAACTAATTTGAATGTGAATGCCCCAAACAGACGATGATCGTATCGAAGACGAAGACGAAGATCCGAGAAGAGACGCAGAGAGATGATAATGAAATTGCTATTGGTATAGAATACCGTTAGACAGCGTCGATGTCGACAAATGCTAGCGGTGTTCTGCTTTTGATAACAAAGCAAAAAGTAAAAGTGTCGGAAGCTGCTGCTCCCCCTCTCAGACCCTCTTCCAACCCAACCAATTAAGCCCATTTTAACGAAGAAGTTAGTCGAAGAATTTGGGAGAAACTCTTGAATAGCAAGTCTATCAATGCACATACTGCAAGTCTACCATCTTTGCCTGTTTACAATCTGATCAACCGCAATTAAACAGAAAATATAACAAGTGCATATAGACCGCCCGCTATATGGGATTTTATTGGGTAAGTCTTAATGATCTCTCCGAGAAGAAGTCGTAAAACCGTTTCCAACTCAGTTCAGGAAACTATTTTGTTGCTGCACCCAAAGTCACTGAAGCATTCGATAATGTTGTTGTTATTGTTTTAATGATCATCTGTTTAGGCAGCTGGGGAATTCTTCGTTTTCTAAAATTACAGCTCATAAGGCAGTTGCTAGCGGTAAAACTGGTAAGCTCTGCTTGAGCCGCGACTAAGCGGTTTCTCACAGAGACTTCTTCCAATGTGTAAGATATACATAATGATTGTGGGTTTAAATTTGCAGTTTGCCAGATTTCTATTAGTTCACAAGTATTTTCTGATGGAACAAGAATATATATTCGGTATATATACATGCATATATAAGTACGGTTTCTCACAGAGACTTCTTCCAATGTGTAAGATATACATAATTATTGTGGGTATAAATTTGCAGTTTGCCAGATTTCTATTAGTTCACAAGTATTTCTAGTATTCTGATGGAATAAGAATATATATCCAGTATATATACATGCATACATAGACTTAGAGACTTCTTTTAATGTGAGATATATACATAATGATTGTGGGTTTAAAGGTGCAGTTTGCCTGATTTCTATCAGTTTACAAGTAATTTTTGGTATTCTGATTGAACAAGAATATATATATTTTCTCAGTATATACATAGATATATACATATTTAAGTACGCAGATCTAACAACATCTGCACTGGAATATTATTAAGGCTGCATCAATTTTTCACTCTGATCCAAAGTATCTGACTGAACAAGAATATATAAACAGTATGTACATATGTTAGAATGCCGATGCAACATCTTCTTCACTGTAGTTGCGACATTGTAAATAGTACAGCAATTTTAGACTCTGATTTCAATAAAATCTAAAGTAACTGTATAAGCTGAACAGGAATATATATGCGTTATTGAAATGTATAACAACTATCATATATTTCTTTGACGTCTCCATTCGCAGTCTGATCTTATCACATCTGTAGTATGTATATCAACTGAACAAGAAAATATACCCATTATCCATTTTCGGCATCTTCTTCTTTCAATTCCACTTTCACATCAAATGCACAAGCGAATACATTGCATAGTTTTAGGCTTGCTCGAAAATTCCATTTTCTGCTCGAAAGATCTCGCAATATTCCATCTTTCGCATACGCAATTACCGAGGTAATTGAGGTGCTATTATTTAAACACATGCATGATGTTATTTTTATTTACATATTCATGTGCAGATATATGTACATATATATATACATACATGTGTATATATGGTATATATATATATATCTATTGTATTTTCTAGACGGTGATCAAGATGCGGCAAAGCTTGCAGAACTTTTGCATGTCGATCAACTCAAGCGAGACGAGACTTCTCCTGCTTTGGCAATAGACACGGCCCATAAGAGGCCCACTTGGTTACTTAGTCTGCCTATCGGTCAGTTAGTCCGTCTGTCTGTCTGTCTTTCTGTCTGCTTGTAAATTTGTCTGTGTGTCTGTCAGTCTCTCTGTCTGTCAGTCTCTTAGTTAGTCAACCCAATGGGCACGTCGAGTTGAGTCGAGTGGGCAGTTGCTGCGTTCCCATTGACTGAGTCGCTTGGTCGGAGTTGGCTGCTCGTTCTTGAGCTCGGCACGTACCTCCTCCCCTTCTCTTAACTACCCTGACATGCTCCCGGCATGAGTCATGCTCAGGTAGCGTAAAGTATTCTCGTGATTTCTGGTTCAATGGCGCCCGTTGAATGTCACCGCCCGCATTTTCGAGGCCTGATACAAACTTCCGCTCACGATTCCCGAGCAACAGAGCATCAGTGCGTCAGAGCTCTCCATTTTGTACAGTCCTCGCGTCGACCTTCGCTGTAAGTCAAACATTTCATTTGGTTGCATTTTTTATTTATTATTTCAGGGAGTATTTCGTCATCATTTCCCCATCTCAACATTGTCTCTACGATTGCGTTAGTGACCCCGAAATTGAAATGAAAAAGATGGAAAAGATGAAAATGAAAATGTCAAAGATGATGTTCATTAACTGGGGCGACTTTTGGGCCACCACCTCCCTCCCCCCTCCCCTGCCTGCCCCTCGTCACCGCCCTCTGAGAGCAATTTGGACTTGTAGCTGTGACTTAGAAAGGCGATCAGGCTATGCCGTGTGTTTATAATGCAAATATCCAACCAATTTAATAGATTTGTCTTTTGTTGATTGTCGCGTCGTCTCTACCGCATTTCACGTATCTCTTTTTATATTCAAATTCAAATGCGATCGAAGGTTGTCTGACAAAATCACCGCTTGCAGAAATCGAGTCGTCATTCCAATCCAATCGCCAATGCGAATATACTATATCTATATAGTGTGACACACAAATACTCGTACATTACAAGCATTTCTGAATAGAAATATGCGATAATATTGTTTTTCTTTCGATATTGACTGATGAAATGAGCGATACCCTCTAACATTGACAGCTTTGAGGTTAGAGTGTTTTCAGTTTATCTCAATTCACAGCTAATTTAATATAGTTAAATTATTTGAGTTTTCTGATACCCTGTAACTAACTGTGTGTCTGACTTTCGACTAGAATAAGATGAGTTGTTGAGTGTTATATTATATAATATTATAGTAATTCTATATATAATCTGATGATACTTTGCAATCCTTAGATATGAGAAACTGTTCAATATTTATAATGTATTTCTTCTGTTGTAATCCTTAACTTATAATTCTTACTTAATACTCAACTTACGGCTTCTTTACTTAATATAATAACACAAATAATAATTATAATAATTACTTATTATAATCTAATAATTAAATTTTAATTAAATCTAAAAAAAATGTCTATATTTTCTCTTTCTGTAAGTCTTCTCGCAGAGTTGTATTTTATTTGATTCAAGTAAAAGTTTTGTAGAGTTTTAGGCAACTTTTCTAGGGTTATACCCCGTTTGCTGGCACTTTACAGAGTATATATTTCTATACAATGTTGCATGGAAACATCGCGACAACATCCACAAACTTTGCTCGGTAATTTTCCCACTTCAAACCATTCCCAGCCCCGTCTCTCCTCTCCCCCCTTCTGCATAGGCAGAACAATGAAATCGAGCGCCGATAATTCAGTTAGTGCGATAAGTTGGCATTATATTGTACTATGATGTGGGGGCCCTTGTCAATTAGCTGAGAATGAGAGAGAATTGTGAGCTGTGAAACGTTGTGCGGAGTGGGGCATGTAGCAGCAGCAGCAGCAACAACAGACAGCAGCAGCAGCAACAACAGACAACAGACAGCAGCAATAGCAACAATAACAATAACAATAACAATAACAACAGTAACAATAATAACTATAACGTAAACAACAACAACAACGTTGTTAATCGGCCCCCAGAGCGGCCCCCACTGCGTGCTGTTGTTGTTGTTATTGCGCTTTGTTGTTGCTGCTGCTGTTTCTTGTTGTTGTTGCTGTTTGTTGTTGTTACTCTTTGTTGTTGCTTTTGTTATTATTGTCGACGCGTGCGCAGCGAAGTGAAACATTTGAAATGCGCAGCGCGCTAGCTGCGCAGTCGCTGTCGACGTCGACGCGTTGCGTTGCCCTGGTGACATGGCGTCGTAAGCGTGAAAAATAATAAATAATAATAAAAGGCGCGCAAAATGCCGCTGCTGGACAGGGCAACAGAGCGGGTAGGCGTTGGGAAAGGGGGGAAGGGGTGTGGCCAATGTTGAGCAAACATTGCGAGGGGCAGCAGCAACACCAGCAACACCAGCAACAGCAGCAACATTAAAGCTAAAGCGTCGCTTAATCAGCGCAAGCTACGACGCTGACGTCGCCGTCGCAGTCGACGTCGCCGTTTTGCATAGGGCGCACCCAGCGCCATCGCTGGGAGTCGCAAGCGGCAACGAAGTTGGAGTTGGGCTACGAATTTGGCAGCCAAACAACATTTGCGGCGACGGCGTCACGGCGCGCGGACGTCGGACGGCAAAACAAAACGGAAACCGGAAAGAGGCAACGACGACGACGACGGCAATAGCGACGGCGACGGTGACGGCGACGGCGACGGCGACGGCGACGGCGAATATTAAAAAGCAATCAGTGAAATTGCGACAAATCTAGAGCGAGAACAAAACGACGCACGCGAACCCCGGGGACGCGAACTTGCGGCGAATTCGCGGCGTATTGCTTAAAAATGACCGGCAACGACGCGATTGAGAAGCCAGCAGTGACAGCAGTGCCAGTGGCAGCAGTGGCAACGCGACCGGTGATCGTGTGGAACGGTGCACAGTACGCGGCAAGCAGCAGGGAACTGGAGCTGGAGTTGCTGCGACGCGAGTACGGGCTGGACGAGCGCATGCTGCAGGCAACGTTGGTGCCACGCTACAAACGCCATCGGCCGCAGGCGAGCGCGCGCAACGTGCATGTGCGTCGTGCTGCAAGTTTTTGCGACACACCCACAACAACAACAGCAACAACAGCTGCTGCTGCTGCTGCTCCCTCATCTGACTGGATCTTGCGGCAGGGCAACAGCAGCGTCTCACAGATCAATTTCCATCCGTGGAGCGAACTGGGCGAGCGCAAGTTCTCGCACTTTGATTTGGTGCCCTGGCGACGCACACGCAGCGCCCTCGATCTGAGCTCCGCAGTGGATTACAGTGCCAGTCCCCCTGCCAGTGCCAGTGCCAGTGCCAGTGCCAGTGCAGCGGCAGAGAAGTCACTGCGTGAGCTGCAAAAGCTCGAGCTGCGTCACAATCGACGCAGGCTGCAACGCTCGGCGCGCTCCACGCAACAGGGTCTGCGACGTTTGGTGCGAGTGCGTCTGATCTTCTCCATCGAGCTGCGGCACAAGCGCATGGAGCTGCTGCGCCAGAGTGCACTGCCCATGCGTGTCTTTGAGCAGCGCTTTGCGCTCAGCGAGAACGAGAGCGCCGCCTACGAGCGCATACTGATGGACGCCAGTACTGGCGTGGACCAGCATGTGGGCTACTTTAGTAGGCGACAGGCTACGCGCGGGGAGGGCGAGGCGGAGGAGCAACTGGTGGTGGATTTTGCCAGTGAAACGGAGGAGGACGAGGAGGGAGATGAGGCCCAGTATGCAACAATTGCAGCAACTCAGGAAAGCAGTGTGGGGAATGCAAAACGAAAAGCGTCGAAGGAGGAGGAGGAGGAGACGGAGTGCAGAGGGAAGTCAGTGGAGAGTGGAGCGGGAGAAGGAGCGGAGATGAAAGAGAAGGAAACAACGACAACCAGCAAAGTGCCATGTGTCAAGTGTCGCGATGTTGCCATCAAATTGAGGTAAACGCAGATTGCATTTGCTATCGATTAATCGATTTATTTATCGATTGGAGAACTCGCTTTTTTTTTCAAGTGAAAAACGAAAAAATTGTGAAAATAATTACAACAAAACAATCAGTGCAACAAAGTTCCTTAGTGTGTGAAGTGTGTGCAAAATCTGCCCTGGTATTATACAATATATAGTGATGACACAGATTCGATAACATATTACTTGTTGTCTGAGTTTCAGTGGGTCGATTCAGTTGTGTAGGAGTTAAGTAGCTCTTTGATCTTAAGTGATTCCACCACAATTGATATACATATCTTCAGATTTGTCTTGTCACTATATATAAAGTGATGACAGAGATTCGCTAACATACTCCCATATAACATATCGAGTGAGCCTTTAGTGAAATAAGTATTTTAAAACCTGCCTTGATATTATAGTTCTTAATTGCTTATCGAATCAGAATGCACTTCACTTGCTGCCTCAGGGTAGATTCTGCTCCTTGCTCTTAAGTAAGCTCAGCATTCTGAAATTGATTGAAGTAACTTAAAAGGCGGCTATGCAGATCTATGTTTCCATGAGGTAGAAACACTTTACCAATTCTTTTGGTTGATGGAAACAAATTCAAACAGTTTGTTGGTCTAACGAATCTAAAAAGGATTGAAGAACTACAGTCTTCAATTGATTGAAATATCTGGTGATTAAATTAGATAGATCTGATTTTTGATGTAGTTATTTAAATAGTCAGATATCATAATAAACTTCTATTAAATTCGGCAGTGCTGCAATCTCAATCGATTAATGTAGAAATGTAGACATGAGGAATCATCCAATACTCTCTGCTCTCCTATCTCTCTGCATAAGAAATTCTCTAGAGTTTTTCAACAGCAAAGCATACTCAACTATGTTTACAGGGTATCTGCAAGTTGAACCAACTTGATTTTCCTTTTTTGGAGCAACAACTTTTCATAATTTTTGGTGTCAATTGTGATGATTTTTGCACATTTTTTTATTGTGGCCAACTGGCCCCCATTTGAATTGGCCGCGAATTGCGTTCTCTAGTTGCACCTGCTCCCTCCTACCCCCTTTCCCTACCGCTTGCTGGCACCTGCTGGCAGTAATGAATGTCGACCGACTAATTCAAGCGCGTTGACGCAATAAATCTGAGGAAAGTGGTCGAGGAATCCCAACTAAGGTTGCAAACAAGAGACTCGCACAGCAGTAACAATGTTGTCGGCTTGTCTTTAAACTTCAGCCCGCTTTCCCCTCAGCCCCCCTAACCACCTTCTCTGCTCAATTAATTTGTCGCCGTCTTGGCGTCTCTTGTGTGTGAAGAGTCAAGCCAAGTTTACAAGTTTTGCTCGCGTTTTGTTCGCAGAAACTCCGGAAGCGGCGCCCAAAGTGCCCAAAATGTCTGTGCCACACGGGGGTAAGTGGGAAAAGTGGGACGGGGGAGGGGGAAGCGTGTGTTGCAGTGACTCAGTGTGTTGTGCACCTGACCCCGTTAACGCAGCGCGCTCAGCCAAATGAATTTGAATGTTTTCGCAACAGTTTAAAGTGGCTCCATGAGAGAGACATAAAGAGAGAGATAAATAAAATGGGAAAGAGAGAGGAAAAGGGAGAAAGAGAGAGGGAGGGTATGTGTTTGTCTTTCGAGTGTTAATTTTCCATTTTCTAATTTAGTTTCTACAAAAAGTTGACAGTTAGTTTCAGTTTGTGCCTTAAGTCACTTGTTATGTGTTGAGATTACTCGCTGCTGCGCAAAAGGCTGCTACAATATTTTATTTTGCCAATGCGCTGCCTGCAAGTATGCTAGCTTTTTTATTTGACTGCATTCAGCTAAGTAGCTTGACCTCGCATATTGAACCAAAAGGGTATACTAAGTATGTATGTATGTATGCATATGCATGCAACAGACAGAAGGAGGCGTGGCAGAAGTGTATATATTCTCGATCAGGATGCCTAGCCAAGTCCATTGAGTCTTGTGCGTCAGTCTCCCTGCGTAAAGTCGCTGATTTGAGGACATAAAGGTTCCGGCATATGTGCATCAAGTTGGTCTGACAGACCCCGTAAAGTATGTATATATAATATATTCATAATCAGGAGTCCATTAAGGCATGTCCATCTGTCTGTCTGTTTGAACATCAGTCTGTTTGAACATCAGCTTATTATAAGAGCTAGAGATACTAAATTTGGCATACAGGTTCCTATATTTCCTAAGCAGATACAGTATATTTTCAAAACAATAATTTATATATTTGAATACATAAAAATATTAAGCTAACTACAATATTTATATCAATCCGATCCAACAAAAAATACAGAAGTTATTTACATGAACTTTAAACCTATTAACTAAACATGACTGGTTATTTTAATAATAATAATTACTTTATCTAATATTGTAATATAATATACTTTGTAAGAAATAATACAATATTTCTATATTACTATAAAATACTTACTAAATTTCCGCCCTCCTCTCTCCCATTTTCTTTGTAGAACCCTCAATGACTATGCGCTGAACTCGAATCTACACTTGAAGCACACCAGCAACAACATCAACCATAAACACAACAACAAGCTGAACAAACTGCACAACAACAAGGCAAACAAGGGTGTTGCCGACAACAAGAACAATAAGAAAACAAATAACAACAATCAACAGAATCTACAGCATCTACAACATCTGCAGAACAGAATGCACGCCCATCAACTGGACTCATATCTGGGCGCCATGCCAATCGCCATGAACATGAGCAGTCCAATGCATCACTCGGGTAGCATTTCGGGAGCCAACGAAAGACCCAACGGAGGCGCATTGGCGCTGCACTATGCCGCCGCCAGGGGCTGCCTGGACTGTGTCCAGCTGCTTGTGGCAGCATCTGTAGACATTTGGTAAGTTCCACTAGAGAGATCTGATTCGATTTGTACATACATTACCAGAGATTTATGTGGGCACATTAAAAGCAAAAGTCGCACTGGGGCAAAGTCGTGTATCGACGGCGAAGCTGAGGGGGTGAAAGCCTCGTTCTTTATCGGGCGCAAAATGGAATAATTGCGACAAACATTTAGTATTGTGTAGCAAATGGGAACGACTTCTCCGCACTTTGTCGGCGACTCTCTGTGTGATTTGCAGCACGCCAAATGCGGCTCAATGCATTCACTTGGCCCCCTAATATCATTATCAGCATCATCATCATTATCATTATCATTATCATTATCGCTTGACATTTCTCTAATGGAAACGCGATAAACGCGTATTCCGTCAAGAAGTTTTCCATGCAACATAATGAGCCAAATATTGATTGCAATTGAGTTTGTATTGGGAAAACTTCCATTTATTTTCAGCTTATTTGGCAGAGAGCAAGTGTAAATGTTAAAATAGAGTTTGGGTGTGGAAATAAATGTTAGTTTGTATGTTTTATTGAAATAATCTAGACATACCATTCAATCATTAATGAAAATGCAAGAATATCTAAAAATGTTCAGCAAATTTGGCAGAGAGTGACTGTAAATGATAAACAAGAGATTGAATATTGAAGAAAATGTTAGTTTGTATCTTTAAACAAAGTAATAGATATAAACCATTAAATCCTTGATGAACTTAGTAGCATCTTTGGTATCACAGAAAAGTTGTAATTGGTGAATTATACAACAATTCTTTTAGCCCAATTGGCAAACACTTCAAAGTGCGCACTTGTAATCCCAACTAGCTTAAGTGCCTGGGTCAGAGATATGTGAATTATCCCTCTTTTCTATCCCCCTCTACTATCTGCATTACCCGTCTCTATCTCCATCACTGAGCTGAGTGTTTAATGAGCACTTGGTGGATGCGATCGATTGATCGAGCGAGCTGAATTAACCTGGCCCGATGCCATGGCCAATTAAGTGCGTCAATTATAATTGATGAGGCTACAGCAGTGGGCGTTTAGCAGTGCTGGGCGTGGCACTGGCCTGTCATGAGTGTGCCACATGCGTATTTTAGATTTGAATTCACCTAAAAAACCAAAGCAGAGCACGCGTTTGCCAAGCCAAGGCAAGCCGGTGGCCCATCCAGCTCTGGCAGCTGCAGCAGGTTCTACAGCCCCAACTTCCAGAGCAAGACAACTAGCCAGGCATCCAGGCGTGCCATTTGCAACTGGCTGCCAGCAGGAAGAGTCAGTGGAGACCGGCACAAAGCACCGTTGCACCACCAGCAACAAGTTGCAATTGCAAGTGGAGCAGCTGCTTCTGCTGCTGCTGCCTGAACAAAGGAGCACACAACATTGCCGCCTGGCCTCAGTTCGCCAGTCTTGATTCTGGTCTGGTTTGGCCAGCTTTGATCTGCGCTCGATCGGGCACCGCGCTGCTTGGATTCTCCTCTGCAATTCGTATTTATTAAGCACGCCACATTTAATTGCCATGACAACTGACACAGGCAGCAACAGCAGCAGCAACAACAGCAATAATATTAGAAGCAGCTGCGAGAGTTGCTTAATGAGTTCTCAATAGATTTTCCAACATACCTTGAAATATGTGGAAATGCACTTAAAATTGCGGACCTTTCGATTTCTTCTATTAGACCTTTGCTACTTAGTAATGCTAACCCTAGTGTATGACTCTAAAAGGGGACACGTAAGCTATTTATAATTTGATTTTAAAGAATTTGTCCGTTGTCTGTTCGTTTGGACATTGAGATCTCGGCAACTGCTAGAGGTAGATACATTAAATTGCGCATGTTCCTGTATATCATACAGTTCGAAAGTTTCTTTTGAATTTGGCAGACCATGTTTACTCTACACGTAAATCGATAATATACGATTATAAGGCATAATATTCAAGTTATAACTTGTTGCTTAGGCATACACATAACTAGAATAATACTATATGCACATACCATATATTGCAAATTGTTCGGACTATAAACACAGAAGTTATGCAAGTTGACATTGTCTGTATATCTTTAAAAAACTTAAAATATGTTCAAAATTACGCAATACTGTATACACCATAGTATAAGATCGTATATACTGTTAATCTGACAATTAATTGTGACACTATTTTAACAACTTTCGATCTCTGAAGTTTCCCAAACTATCTTGCTGATAAGTTCAACAAGAAGTTCTTTAAAACTGAAAATGTGGGAGTAGAAATTACTACTTCAGATCTGTATATCAACTATACTATCTGTATATAGTATACCATGTATTCTATGTGTACTATATAGTAAATAGTAAATGTATAATGTATATAGTAAATATATACATAGTACATACATCATACAATGTGAAACTCGAATCTTATAAGTTCTTTTTGGGGCATCAACTTGAGTCTCATGACTTGCCGAGCTACCTATGCAGAAAGTAGGAGTAGGTGTAGTGAGAGGGAGGAGGGAGGAGGAGGAGGAAAGAAGTCAGAGGGGGTAGATAGAAGGGTAGCTAGAGAGAACCATTGGATAATCGTAACGTCTGAATGGAACGAGCATTCAATGATTGTCGGGGAAGAGGAAGATGCAGCAGCAGCAGCAGAAGCAGAAGCAGAAGAAAACGCTGCTCGCTGGCAGAGCTTGTTTTCAGCCTTAGCTTGTTAGTTGCTCTGGCGGCCGTTGCCGTTTTCCCACTGTTGTTTTTTGTTGTTGTTGCTGTTGTTGTTTTAGATGTTGCTTGGTTGTCGTCGCCAGCGCCGTCGCCATCGCCGTCGTCGTCGTCGTCGTTGATCGTCAGTTGATCGCTGCCCGCTGGTCGCGTTGGCTTCTATTCGCGTTTGGCCACTCGAAGCGAACGGTGCTTTCTGCTGTCTGCCATCAAGCTGTTGTCTTCGCCGTCGTTTCCATCTCCATCTCCGTCGTCGTCGTGGTCGTCGTGGTCGTCATCGTCGTCGTCTTCGTTTACGTTTCCAACTTCAGCGCCAGCTCCAGCTCCAGCTTCATTTCCATCTACATTTCTATCTCCACTGGCTGAGCTGTTGTTAACCGTTTTGCCGTTCGCCACTGAAGACCGTTACAAGCAACAACAGACAGCAACAGCAACAGCAACAGCAACAGCAACAACAACGGCAACAATATGCGGCCATAAATTTGAATTTGAATTTTGAATTTTGATTTTGTTGCTGCATTGTTGTTGTTGCTATTGTTGTTTAGTATTTGTTGCTCTCGACGATTCGCTTGATGCTCGACATTGCGCGGCCACGCCCACGCCCCAGGCCCAGGCCAGGCCGCCCACTCCGGGGCCGTTGAATGCTCGCGTTGGTCAGCTCATCATAACATAACACAAACAATCGCACAACAACAACAACAATTACAAGAACAACAACAACAACAACAATTACAAGAACAACAACAACAACAACAACATTAGCCAAAACAACCGCACAACAAGCGTGCAACAGCAACAACACAAGCAACAACAACAACAACAGTCGATGCAACCGCAACACGAGCAACAAACAAAATTTCGCGCTTCAAAGTGTTTCGAATGCGTTTAACGAATCGGAACGTGAATTAATTAACAGTTTCAGTGTACTAAAGAACTGCAACACCAACAACAGCAACAACAACAACAACAACAGCTACAACAACAACAACAACAACAACGGCAGCACACAGTGGCAACAACCCTGTGCGGCACAGCCACAAGACGCCGCCGCCAACATGAAAAGGTAGCAAGACCATCACAACAGACCCACAACAGACCCACCCAGACCGGAGAGCAGAGACCCCCAAACAGACCACAGCAGACGCCCAAGTGGAGCGCACCACCAGCAACCACCAGCAGCAACAGCAACAACAGCAGCAGCACCAGCAGTAGTTGGCCAAGAGTGTGAGAGCATCCACTCGGTGGCAACTCGCTCGTGCTTGCCCCGCCGTTGCTCTTGCCCGCATTTTGCATTTACAACTCTTTTTTTTAACGGTGTGAGCTGTGTGTGTGTGTTTGTGCGTAGGTGTAAACACCCTTTGAAGGGCATAGAAATGAAAAAAACAGCAAAGAAACAGCAAAACAGAAAAGAACAGCAAAAAGTGTAATGGAATTGAGGAAGGCAACGCGACGAAGCAAATGCAAAATGTGTGGCATGAAGTGCGGAAAAGAATTATGTGTGTGTGTGTGTTTGTGTGTGTTTGTGTGTGTGTGTGTATATGTGCCGCGTATCGCGTTTCTACTCACTGTGCATGGATTAGTGCCGAGGAGACCCTAAAGATATAAACCTTAACTAATAACTATGAAAGGCACAAGCGAAACACTTTGGTTAACTGATAACCCCCAAGTTAATCTTGTAGTCTGACGGATTGTGAATATATATATAGCTTATGTTCATATAATATAGCTAACTTCATTGCAATAGTTTGAGTTGCACATGTATCCATAGCCGATTAATAGCTGATTAAGAGCCAAACATAGGTCATAGGTCAGCTACAAAAAGTAAAGTCGGACTTATATATAGTATACTATGTAGAATATAGTATAGTTTATAGTATAGTGAAGTATATATATTTTATATCCAAACGATCCATTCTCTAGATCTATCAACAATATTTTGAACAAGCTACCAGACCTAAGCCAATTCGTGATGCAATCAAAATAGTTTAAGAATCAAGAGTGAAAAAGAACAATAAAGATCAAAAGGCAGCGATAAAAACTTAAGGAAATACCTCAATTTTCTGGCGAGGTTTTCGAGTAGAAGTTTCTTGAAAGTTGTTGAGTTCTCAGCGCCTATTGGCGCCTTGTCGAATTCGTGTCAAGAGTTTCATTTCTTTCATTCTGTCTGGCAATACGCGCGACACGCAAATGTTCAATTAAAGCGTAAAGAGAAAAGCCAGAGACAACTCGATGAGATTACAGATCGAGATGGAGACAGACATGGAGATTGATCCATTGAGATAACTCGACTAACTGTCAACAAAGATCGTAACGAGGCTAGATAATTATTGGTGTTATTTGAGATGCGATTTCAATTGTGCGATTACTCGACTAACGAGCGATAAACACTGGAAATGTTTAACAGAGAAGGAGGTAGAGAGAGAGAGAGAGAGATAGAGAGAGAGAGAGGAGGGAGGGAGAGAGAGATAGGGGGAGAACATAACATACACAAATGGTAGAAGAAAAATATAATTATTAAATTGCAATTACACAAAATGGGCACAGCACAAAATCGGGCAGACTTGCGATTTACTGTATTTTCACCTACAAAGCTAAAGAAGAAGATGATGAAGGAGAAGAAGAAGAAGAGGCAGCAGTAGAAGAAGAAGAAGAAGCAGCCGAAGAAGCTGGCGAGGCGCATAGCAGCAACACGCGACTGTGGGGGAAGGCACAGAGCAGGAGGGCGGTACATAGTCAGACAGTTGTGCTATAAAACTTTATACGAGAAACAAGTGGAAGAAAAAAGCTAAAGAAACAGGCAGAAGAAGAGCCACTGAAGGAGAAGGAGGAGGAGAAGGTAGATTAGGAGGAGGTGGAAAAATCAACTTTAATTGGTTTACAATTCATTTCCACAGTGAGCAAAAGCTGGAAAAATTGTAACAAGTCGCCGCGTCTGGCCGCAAAGAAAGCAATCCCAGAAAGCAAGCCTCAGACCGCCGCAGACTGAAGAAGCGCAGTGTGAAGAAGCGTTGGAGACTCGCTGTTTGAAGCTGTGCGAGCGCGTCTGTCTGGTGTGCAATATCCATGAAGTGGCCAAGTGTTAGCAACGCCAGCGCTGCCGACAACATGAATTAGGGAAAGCACAGTGGGGCAAAGCGACTGAACACTGAACTTGCAACTGTTTGCTGGCAATTGCAACACTTTCGTGCCACTGTGCCACCGCTTGCAGACCAGATGTGGCCGGGCGTAACGGGGAGAAACTCCCCTCCACCTCTCCACCCCATCTCCCCTCGCTTCATTTCGATCTGCTCTGCATTTCTCGCGTTTTCACCCAAAAAAGAAACAGAAACAAAGCGACGCAAAATGTAGCTAGAAGTTTTGAGGCAGGCAGAGACTGTTGCTGCCACAGCTGCACGGTGGCCGTTGCAACAGATGCAGATGTGGCTGCTGTAGTTGCACTTGCAGTGGGCTTCAATCGCGTGGCGGCCACTTCAAGAGTCAGTTCAGCTGCAGTTGCAGTTGCTGTTGCATTGGAAGACGGCTACAAGGGGGGAGGCGGGGCAACTCCAAGTGATTTGTGGTGATGCGTGTGGTTCGATAAGAAACAAGCTGCAAAACAAGCACCAAAACTCAAAACTGGAATTGACGATATGAAAATCGACGGAAGCAGAAAACAGTTAAAAATATATATTCGAATCGATACGAAACAAATGCAAAGTGATTTTTCAGTTAACCGTTTTGGCTTTTTATTTTTGTTGATTTGTTTTTTTTCTCTGTGTGCGTGCGCCTAACGGTATAGGGGAAAAGCGGAGCACAAGTGATACGAAACAATACGATGGAAAACCAGTTGATTTTATGAACTATTTGTTATCGAATGTTGTGAAAACGAAAGTCACGAAACGAAACGAAATCGAATTTAAAAACTAAAACTTAATCGAAAAATAACGAAACGTGACGTCAGGTCGTAGGTAAGCGAGGGGATTTCGCAAATGCACATAAATTGCACACTGTGCCCGGCACCCTGTGAACCCTAGACTGTGATCTGATCCCGTGATACTGCTCCCTTTTTGCCCGCGACTTATCCATGCACAGTAAACACACGTCGTCCTCATCAACTCACACACACACACACACACACACACACACAGCTCCCTTGCCGTCTCTCTTGCTCTATGTCTGCCTACCCCTCTGTCTGCCCCTGTCCCGCTCTCTAACTCACTCACACTGACCCTCTGTGGCATCCACATAACGCAACTGCTGCTCCCTTTGCCCGCAGCTACTTCTCGACTATCAATGTGAAGAAGGGCCTGCTGGGCCGCATGACGACGAGCCTCACCTCGTACCGGCGAAGCAAGCAGAAGAGCAAATCGAACAATGACATACACACGATCATCTCCACGGAGGTCAACTGTGTGACCACAGCCATTCTGGGCCCCAGTGATCACAGTCACAGCCACAGTCACAGTCGCAGTCGCAGTCACAATCACAGTCACAGCAGCAGCGCCAGCAGCAACGACAGCAGCAACGACAGCGGCAGCACAAACGACAGTAATTGCCTCGATCCGGATGCGGATCAGGAACAGGATCAGGAGCAAGCCACTGAGAGTGCAGCAGCCGCAGTCGGAGCAATACAACAGCAGAAGCACAACCAAAATCCCAACCAAAAGACAAAGAAGTCAGAGGAACGTAGCGAGCTTCCGCAATTGGGGGGATCGCGGCATCATGGACAGTCACAACAACAACAACAACAACAACAACGACGACGATGAGGCGACAACCCTGCTGGCCAGTCAGCCCGGCAGCGGTCAGGGTCGCAAGGAGCAAAACAATCGTCGCAGCGTTGTGAGGTGAGACGATCGATAATTCGATTAGATTAATCGATTTCGCCATTGATTTGGAGGAGATATTTAACAAGCTGCAAAGAAAGAGAAAGATCGACTGAAGAACTCTTCTCCTCGATCAGGTTTAGAGTGATCTTGTTGCAAATATCTTAAAGTTATAGTGTGCTTGCTAGATTAAGCTGGCTTATGGTTTATTTCTTAGATATTTTAACAATAAGTTCAACTTTTGAGACTTTAAGAGGAAACTAAAAGTGAAGAACTTCGTTTTCTTCTCGATCATGTTTTGCAAATATCTTTATTGTTTCATAAAGATTTTGTGTACTGTCTAGACCCTGCTGGTTTATTTAATAAAGATTTGTTCTGATTTGCATAATATGTCAGAACTACATCGATCACATCTATAGTATAAGTATACACCTTACTCAACAAAACTCTATTGCAATTTTGTCTGTTTGTTCGCAATTCTTGTAGAATCTGTTTGACATTTGGGTATTGAAATATATGTAAGTTATAAGTCGGGATGGAATCAGCCCAAGGTAAACTCTGCAAACTGTTAACTCCTCGACACTAGTCAGAAAAACTTAAGAGCAGAGAGGCGGAGAGTTGCAGGGGAAAACAGAATAGCAATCTGTCAACTTGTCTACCGTCTATCTGCCTTTTTCAGTCTTCTCTTTGCCTTTCTTCTGTTTGTCCAGTTTTTGCGAGAGCATTGATGATACTTTAATTAGTATCAACTCATCTTTATATGGCCGTCATTAGCATTTTTTCGCACAGCGCTGGTTTTTTTCCGATTGCTATGTGAAATGTGTAAAAAGCAAAGCGAAGGAGGGTCATAAAACGATGCAGAGAATGTGAATGGGTAAACTGGCAACTGTGGGGTTGGGAAAGGGGGGGTACAGTGTTGACTTTCTGCTCATTAAGTGTTCTGTCGAAAATCTCAGTCTAAATTTGTCTTAATGAAACTAAGCTAATTGTTTGGTCTTTGGTCTTTATTTTGGACTTGGACTCTACTTATCTATGAACGTATTCTATCGATTTTTGCCATTCACAGCGCCAATACGCAAATGGACAATGATGTCACGCCCGTCTACCTGGCCGCGCAGGAGGGGCACTTGGAGGTGCTCAAGTTTCTGGTGCTTGAAGCCGGCGGTTCGCTTTACGTTCGCGCACGCGACGGCATGGCACCGATCCATGCCGCTTCACAAATGGGCTGCTTGGATTGCCTCAAATGGATGGTGAGTACGGCTCAGGGTTGCCAACATTGCCTTCATTGGCCTGCGCTAGATGGGGGAAGCTACCAAGTCTGCGCGCGCATAACCATTCCTTTGTTCTAGAAAGGAATAGTTATTTTGTTTCTTATCTCACTGTCTTATTCCTTTTCCGATAATGAAATGTTGGCAACGTCTTTATAATATAATTAATCTCTATATGAAGAATTTCATGATTATATCTGTCCATGTTCTTATCTTAAAAGGGAAGCTAGTCAAGACTTTCAATAATTCTGTTAAGCATAAGCTATACATAAGTCTATCTACACAATTTACTGACAATAGCTACGGGTAACTCTGAGATCTAGACTAGAATTTGATCGCAGCTGTTGATGCTTGTTGCTGTTCGGTTTTAATATCAATTTGTGAGTTGTCCAAATCCGTTAGAGTCAGATGAAGCCAAAAAACAGGCTAACATGTGGTTTAATGCCGCCAAAAGCGAATACTTGTTGATACTTGCATTGCGCTCGAATTTGGCAAAACTGTAGCAAATTTGACCACCACCAGATGCCAAATATAGTCCAAATGAGGCCAACAACAACAACAACAAGAACGAAGAGTAGAGAAGAGAAGAGGTGGTAGCACGGGGGGCAATTGTGAACTTGTTTTAACCGCAAGGAGCTTTGGCCTTCTGCCCGATGCTTGTCCTGGTTCTGAGTTGCACATCTAACGGTGCCCAAACTTGTTTGTCGTATGCACCATGCAATTTATCAGTCGGATTAACATTTCCCCGCTAGAAGCTCTCGAAGCGGAGCTGTGCAGAGTTGCAGCTGTAGCTGCATTTGAAGACACAGTCGAAGCAATTGCAAATGTTGTTGGCAAATGTTGCAAATGTTCTATAAATCCGCTCAGCATTGATATGCAGCGTGGGCTGTCTTCCTTTCTCTTGATCTCTCTCCCTCTCTCTCACTGTCCCTCTCTCTCTCTCTCTCTCTTTCTCTCGCTCTCTTACTGCGTACTCTTCTCTAGGTAAGGCTGCGACAGCAACTGGACAAGGCGGCGGGCCGACTTTGGGTGCCAGTTGAAAATCGCCTTTCTAAATTGAACTAAATAGTTTGCATTGCCAATGCTGGAGTCGACCACTTTCCACACACATGTGTGTGTGTGTGTATATGTGTGTATCTCTTTGTGCATGTCTGTGTGCTTGTGTGTGCGTGTGCGTGTTTGTGTGTGTCGCACTTAGCAAGTCAAACGGCAGCCAAGTCAAGCCACATCTGCTGACAGATCCGCGCTTGACACTTTACAGTTTTACGCTCTGCGGATCCTTGTGGAGCATGTGGAAACGTATTTAATGCATACACAGTGAAAAGTTGACAGCGCATGAAATGTCTTAAATGATGTGTCTACCATCTGTGCCCGCAAGGCAGCGCCTACTCTCGATTGCCTCGCAGCACTCGGGTTTTCCCCCGTCCCCAATGACACTTAACATCGTCGATAAATCGTTGTTTAACTAAGCGATCCGTTTTTCTAGTTGACTTTTGTATCTCACACATTCGAGTGCTGATTGCGGAACTTGAGCTGACTGGGGAGTGGTCTTACCATGGTAAATACGGAGGCTTTCCAAATGGAAAGCACGCTACTTGTCGTGGTCTACACTGATCTAGTATATGCTAAAGATTGTACAAAAGTATTTATATGGTAGATAGATTTATAGTTCTGGTGCATCTTTAATGTCAAAGCTCTCTGTTCTACTCAATTAAAACTTATTTAAGCTCCCTAGAGCCTGAAACCTGTTCAAAGTTAAAAGCTGCATAAAATATATATGTTACTATATCTATATATTAATATAATTGAATAGCTCTAACGTTGACATTTTATGCAGCCTAAGCCTGTCAACAACTCAAAAACAGGCAAAATCGATTATTGCCTAAAAAGCACATTAACATTTAAAAGCTGTTTAAAGCACATTAACCCAAGTAGTTACAAGCTGATTATAGTTTACCCTTTCTATTTATGCCTTGTTTAGGAGAGAGCTTTAAGCATACCGATTAAAGCTCTTTAGGTATATTTATGTTATGTTTATGCAAGTGTTAAGCTCTTGAAAGCACATCAGCTCTAGCATTACAAACTGATTAAAGCTCTGCATATCCATTTGTTCCGTTTCGCTTACGAAAGTGTTTAAAGCTCTTGAAAGCACATCAATTCAATAAATTACAATTTGATTAAAGCTAACCCACACTCTTTATATCCTTATTGTATATAAGGGAGAGCTTAAAGCTCTTAAAAGCACACTAGCACAAGTAATTACAAACTGATGAAAGCTGACCATCACTATTTCTATTGTATAGGGGGTAGAGCTTAAAGCTCTTAAAGCACATCAGCCAAGCCCTTACAAACAGATTAAAGCTCTGCATATATATTTGTTCCGTTTCGTTGTTGAAAGTGTTTAAAGCTTTTGAAAGCATAAGTAATAACAAACTGATTAAAGCTCTCCCTTTCTCTTCCTCTCTCTCTCTTTATGCCTTCTCTCCCACTGCAGGTCCAAGATCAGGGCGTCGATCCGAACTTACGCGATGGTGATGGCGCCACGCCCCTGCATTTCGCCGCCTCGCGCGGCCATCTGTCTGTGGTGCGATGGCTGCTCAATCACGGCGCCAAATTGTCGCTCGACAAATATGGCAAATCGCCGATCAACGATGCGGCTGAGAATCAACAGGTTGAGGTAAGTATCGAACGGGGAATGGTAAGGGGTGAAGCCATCAACTGATAATTATTTCTTTCTCTCCTACCCCCCTCCCCACACTTGCAGTGCCTCAATGTACTGGTGCAGCACGGCACCACAGTGGACTACAACAACAAGAACAATGCGCAGCGTCACAAGTCGCAACATCAGCAGCAGCAACAGTTGCAGCACCAGCAACACCAGCAGCAGCAGCAGCAGCAGCAGCATCAACACTTGAGCAGCAGCTGCAACTCGAATACGAACTCATCCAAACAGACGAGCCGCAGCAACACCATCAAGTCCAAGTCCTCATCCACGCTCAGCTCCGACGTGGAACCCTTCTACCTGCATCCGCCTGCGGTGACAGCAGCTGCATCGGCTGCTGCTGGCATCGGCATCGGCGTTGGCGTTGGCGTTGCCGTCGGCATTACGCGCAAGAACAGCGACGCTTTGTACTCGCAGCAATCGCGCAGCTCGTCGGAGAAGCTTTATGGCGCCTCTGGCGGCATGGGTGGCATGGGCAGTGGCATGAGCGGCACAAGCCACGGCAACAGTGGTG
>JAEIFI010000357.1:7487500-7577500 GCA_018901815.1 Zaprionus lachaisei
CAGTCCCCTCTTATTGTTGTTGTTCATGTTATTCATCAAATGCTGACGTCGGCACATACACGAGCGACAAGGAAAGGGAGAGAGGAAGAGAGGGGAAGCCGTACGTGTGTGCGTAAAAATTTCATACGCCAGCAGAAATTCATTCGCGCGTGTTCCTTTTTGGCCAAAATTCTGGCCTCAGCTCCCACAGCTGCCGGACGAGAGTCCAGTCAAGTCGGCAGCCTTTGACAAATTGACCTGTGTTGCCAACTGTGTGCATGTGGGCTATCTGTGTGCGACCCCCCCTGTGTATATATGTGTGTGGGAGTGTGAGAGTGTGGTTAGGTTTGTGTATGATTTATAAATCAAGTGAAGCTTTGTGTCTGCCCCAATGGCCACGAATGCGTTGCCAGGCGCCAAGTTGCCACTCACATTTATTGCAGCTGCAGTGCAACAGTCATAAATGTGGCCAGAGTTGCCATCAACAGGAATTTAAACAGAAATTGAAGAAAGGTTTTAACTCCGAGAGAATTCACGAAATTCACAAAATACTGAGAATAAACTGAGAATGTGTTTGGTACAAGTTTAGTAGATTGTTGGCTTAAAGTTTAAGCCAAGCCAAAGTGCATTTTCCAGGTACTTTATCAATATTGCAGCAGCTCCAGTTGTGGTTTCATTTCAATTAGCCTCATTGTCAGCAAAGTGCATCCTCTATTGAGCTTAATTTGAATCTTTGAAGCGTTAAACTAGTTGAAGGCAATTGGGCTTATGGTCAAAGTTCACAATTAGTTTCAAATCAGATCTATGGAATAATGAAAATCTGCAATTGCAGACTGCCATTGTGGGCCAACATGAATGGGAATAGAAGGAGCAGGAACAGCCAGACAATGAACTCATGTAATTGAGCATATTGTGATCGTGGTCACCTGAACAACCGCCCTCACCCCACCATTGCCCAAAGCCTTCCTTCCCCATTAACCACATGCTTTGTCGTGCTTCCTTTGTCATCTTCGATGCAGCGCGTTATCATAGCAACTGCACTGCCCGCTTTGGGGCTTCTATTATTCTTTTTATCCCCAGCCCGCCCTTTACCAACTTCATAGGGTGCATTCGGAACAATCTCACATGTCTGAATTCATTTTGATTTGGTTTTCCCTGCTTTCATTACTGCATAGCTACAGGTATAATTTATCTTCCACTTGCTTTACCATTGAAGGTAAAAGAAAACAGGCAGCAGAAGGCGTCCCTGCAACATTTTGACCACACTCCTCGTAAGTAGATAAAAATCTAAATTTCAATCATGATTTGAAAGCTTATTTTTATTGTACACTGTCCAAATGATTACTGAAAGTTTGTTGCGAACGGATAGTTAATAAAGAAGTTCTTTAAGAAACCATTTTAGTGGGCGTACTAATTTCCAACGCACCGCCTGCATATATGCAATACAAAATGCACAAAACATTGAACAATTTATTGTGAATGAACAGGGTTAATGGATATTTAAAAGAGAGTCAGTTAATAAAAAGAAGTGAATTAGAATAGACTGACTTATGGAACACAAGTCTGCTTTGTATGTATCCCAATACTAAGGCACCTAAGGGCACCTCTTTATGAATTCCTTACTATGTAGTGGATATGTACTATATATACATATATATATATATATTTTTATTGATGGTATATATACGATATCTGTTTTGATGGAATCGCCCCTTAAATATGCGTCTGTGTGTCAGCTGTCATCTCTTGTCAATATATTCGACCTTCGACTTTGCTTTCTTATCAATTTTCTCGGGATGATGCTGCTGCTACTGTTGTTGTTGTTGTTGTTGTTGTTAAAGTTCTTGTAGTTGTTGGGTCGTCGGCGTATCGGTCGGGATATCAAAACTGGGTAACTGCGAGCTGCGAATGTCGCCGCTGCTTCAGCGCCGAAACTAATCTGAAAATGTGTTGCTCTTGTTCATTCTGCTGTTGTTGCTGTCGACCAGACCCAGACAGAGCAAGGAGTCGCCCCAGCATTTGTGTGCATACATATGTAATTTGCTTTGTTATTTTTGCCCGCTCATTGCACACCATTTTCATTTTCATTCCCGTTTCCGTTCCCATTCCACCTTCCTTTTGCCTTTCCCTTTCCCTTTGCCATGCCCATTTTGATTTTCTTTTCTTTCTTCTTTAGCCAAATAGAATCTCATGCGGGATTTGCTTTGCTTACTTGCACCCTTTGCTCAAGAGCAATGCAAAATATTGACTGACATTGATTATACTCGTTTGCCAGTCTAAGTATGTCTGCGTATGCGTGTGTGTGTGTGTGTGGGGGGGGAAGAGGCGTGTGCGTACAAGAGGCCCACAAAGTTGCCAGCAGACACAGTTTTTCATTATGCTTCAATATGAAGCCTCTGTCTAACTCCCCCTCCCGCTGTCTCTCTCGTTCTCTCCCCTTCTCTCTGTCTGTCGTGAGTTGTCATCGTCGTTGTTGTCTTGCTGGGCATTCTGACCGTTGTCTTTTGGGGGTGCCCACATGCAGTCGATGCCGGGCCATTGCCAGCCTGCTCTGCCTCTCTTTCTGTCTCTCTCTCTCTCTCTCTCTCTTTCACTCTTACTGTGTATAGATATCTCTTTCCTGCCTGCCTGCTGTCCGGTTAAGTTTAACAGTCAAGGACTTTGTTGTTGAAATGTTGATTTTTGTTGATTTGGCTTAGTGGCTGCTACTCACATCACAACACATCACAATAGTTGCTACCTCCCCCTCCCCGTGCAGTCTGTGTGTGTGCGGGTCTGTGCGTGTCGTTGGCTGTCTGTGTGGCGCCAGGAGTAAAAGGACATGGTGTGCGTGGGGGGATTTCTACTGCTGGCCGGCAACATTTTCTAAGAGCAACTAAACTGCTGATGAAATGGATTGTCATGTGCGTTTCAATTTCCGCCAATGACATTCCACACATACAACACACATACACACTCACACACACACACACATATATATGTATATATATAGAGAGTACTGTGTGTGCGTAAAAAGTTTGCACAAACTTTGTGAATGCGTTTGGTCGCAATGTGTGTTTGCGAGTGTGCGTGACCATTAAGTGCCACTGTATGGGCGTGTGTTTTGTGCTCCACTAATGAAAAGGATAATCAACTGTTGTTCGGCCGTCTGTGTGTGTGTGTGTGTGTGTGTGTGAGCGTGTGACTGTTTGTGCGAATCAATGAGTGAGTGCACAGCTAAATGAATCAAATGGCGGCAATTGAATATAACATAACGGGAAAATGCGAGCAAGGCGAATGCAGACTCAATGAATATTTTGATTCTTAGAGTACAGTCTTAATGAGTGATATGATATTATATGAATAATATGTATGATATTGAATGGTATTGAATGATATTGAATGAAATAGAATGATATTGAAATAATATTGACTGATATTGAATGATATTGAATGATATTGAATGATATTGAATGATATTGAATAATATTGAAATAATATTGAATAATATTGATTGATATTGAATGGTATTGAATGATATTGAATGATATAGAATGATATTGAAATAATATTGAATGATATTGAATGATATTGAATGATATTGAATGATATTGAATGATATTGAATGATATTGAATGGTATTGAATAATATTGAATGATATTGAATGATATTGAATAATTTTGAAATAATATTGAATGATATTGAATGATATTGAATAATATTGAATGATATTGAATCATATTGAATGGTATTGAATAATATTGAATGATATTGAATAATATTGAATGATATCGAATGATATTGAATGTTATTGAAATAATATTTTATGATATTAAATGATATTGAATGATATAGAATGATATGGAAATAATATTGAATGATATTGAATGTTACATTGAATGATATTGAATAATATTGAATGATATTGAATGATATGGAAATATTGAAATAATATGAAATGATATTGAATGATTGAATGAGATTGAGTGATATTAAATTATATTTAATGATTTTAAATGGGGTAAGTATAAGTGCTTTATATCTGGATACTCGCAGTGAACTTTATAGGAAACTGCAAATCTGTGAGAGCTTCTAACGATCTTCAATGCTTTAAAGACTTGATAATGAATGATTTAAATGATGCTCATCACTCAATAACACTCGCATTAAAAGAGTAACTACTTTACTTTCTTTCTCAGCGGCAACCGGGTTGCAAGTCTGGTATTTACCATATGTTGGCCGCAGAAATATGACGCTATGCCACATTAGCGGGGACATTGACGTTGCCACAAAACGCTGCAGTAGCGACAAGCACAAGTGCTTTAATCGACAACTGCTCAACAGCTTTTCACCACTTGGCTTGCTTCAAGCCATTGCAATGTCTGCTCTACATTCCGCTGACTCACTTGCTCCACTTGTTGCCACGTGCCACTCCCCTCGCCAACGCCCACTTGACAAGGCCTTTCTGGTTGTTGTTGGTGGTGTTGTAGCAAACTTTCAATGTACTTTTGCACTTGTACTGACCAGAAAAGGCAAAAGGCGAAGGGCATTGGGTGCTACACGGTGGGGAGTGGGAGTGGGAGTGGGAGGGGGAGGGGGAAGATAGACTGGTAAAGAGGACTATTAGACAAGTTACAGCAATGTTTAACTATTTTGTTTATGAAAATTACACGCAGCCAGTGAAGACGGAAGAAGACACTGCAGCTGCCTGCTGCATGCCGCATGCTGCACGGTGACCTCAAGTCGGGTTAAGTGAAACTTCATCTTCAAGTTGAAGCTGAAGTTGAAGCTGAAGTTGATGGCGACGTTGAACAGCGCCCTTTCGGTAGCCTTCGACGACTTCCGTTGTGGCAGCTGAGCAGAAGCGGCTCACCTTCTTCGCTTCCACTCTCTCTCTCCTTCTCTCTATCTTTCTGTAGTTCTCTCTCTCACTTTATCTCCTTTCTTTGGCGACTGAGTAACGGCAGTTTCAGTTTCAGTTTCAACAACACAAAATTGTTCACTCGAAAAAGAAAGAAAAAACAGCAAAACCCAAACAAAGCAAAACACAACAGCAACAGCAACAACAACAAGAACAACAACAACAACAACAACAATAACATCAAGAAAAAAAGGGAAAAGCAGAGCAAGCGACATGAAAGCAAAAGGAATCAAACTGCAAAGCGTCGACAGCAACAGCGACAACGGCGCGGCAGTGGCTGCAGGGCAACAGGAACCGAGGGCAACTTTGCCACACATTCGCCACTCTTCACCCTTCACTCGCCGTTTCCCGCTCTCCTCTCTCCGTTCGCCATTCGCCATGCTTGTTGGCAGTTTGTGTACCGTTAGAAAAGCGCGCAAAAGTAAAGTTTTTGCTTTGCAAACAACAACCAATAAAACTTTAAGCAATCTTCCACAGCTTCAGCGAAAGCAAGCAGCGCACTTCCTACTCTCCTCCCCCTTCCCCTTCCCCAGCAGACTCCTTAGCCAGTCTGCTGTCTCGTCTCGCGTGTCGTTGGTTAGTTTCGGGCGCAACTTGAACAGCTCTGGGGGGTTCACAAATGCCCTGCATACGCTACGCGGTGCTTCGCTTCCCCTGCACCCCCTCTACCCATCCTTCTTCTAGTTGCTCTTTTGTGGGCTCCTTTTACTCGTTTTTCGCTTTAGCTTTTTTCTTGGGATTCTGCGTTTTATTTCATTTATTTTTTCGAATTTGTTCTCGACTTGTTTTAATTTATTTTGCGCTGCGCTTTTTCCTATACGCCACGCCACGCCCCGCTGCGCCTTGTTTCGATTTCTTTGATCAGTCCAGGTTTGAGTGCATCTGTGTGTGTGTGAGTGTGTGCAGCCAGTCGAACAGGGCTCGGGAAGGAAGTTGTAGTAGCGGCGTTTTCCGGTTTCCGTTTTTGCTTTTTTCTTTAACTATTTTCGTTCTCCTACTCTTTCTTGCATTCTTTTCCCTTCCCCCCTCGTTGTTCAATTTCTCCTCGTTGCTCATAGCCAGCTGTCGGGCGTCGACGTCGCGATGGCATTCGGCAATCTGCATGCCACGGCAGCCGCCGCCTACAACACCAGCAGCCTCGTCTCCTCTTCCTCCTCTCTCTCTCTCTCCCTCTCTCTCTTCATATTCGGATCGATGGGGCCAACAAGAAGTGCAGCAGAGAATGCAAACAAATAAAGCAGGCAACAAAAACACATCAAAATTGTTTTTGTTCGGCTTGCAACGTGTTTTTAAATTTATTTTTAAGTTTTGTAACAACTTGCCAAAATGTTTGCCAGCTCTTTCTCTGTGTCGTTCTGTGTGTCTGTGTGTGTGTTTGCAATTTTGGTTTTGCAGCTGCACTGCTTTCAGCCTTTTAGTAAGTGCTCTTTAGCACTTACCATACACCACACTCACACACTGCACACACACACACACACACACACAGACACTGTGCACTCTTGGTGGGCCGACTATAAATATCCATATGCTTGAAAAGGCTTAAGCCTTGAGCCAGCTGCAAGCTTGGATTTTGCCATTAAAATTATCGAATAAAATATAATAAAATAGGAAAATAGGAAGACAGAAAAATAATAATGTATTGCACCACCGTTTGAATGCCGAGAGAAAACAATTAAAATGGCGTAAGGTGAAGTTTGTGTTGAGGTGAATTCAATTTCAATAAAAGACTTAAACATTAAATTGTATCTTGAAGATAGTTTTGATATGCATCAGCTTGCATTTTGTATAGTTTCGGAAGTTTTAATGCTAAAAAACTATTTATATTAATAAAGAATCTTAAGAGTTTAATGTACTCTTCATTTCTAGATTAGATACAGCATATATAGTTCACATTGTTCTCCATTTCATTGTACAACTTGCCCTGTCTCGAGTTCTACAACTATTTTCTTATTGTTCTACTTTGAGTGCAACAACAAAAGCCACACGAAATTCGATCTTAAATCAGAGAGTTTAAAGATTATATAATGTAATTTGCATTCAAATGGAAGCTCTGCAAAGAGTTTATTATGGAATTCATGTTTGTTTCGCCAGCGGCAAATGAAACTCAATTTAAACACTTTGCAACCCCAACTCGAAGCTGAAGCTGATGCTGAAGCCGAACTCGGACCTGGACGCCTTCTTATCCTTTGCTTTCTCCTCGCCGGGGCATTGTGTAATCTTAGTGGGTCAGCAGCTCTACGGCTTATGCATTTACTTATAGTGCACAGCGTTGCTCCCTCTCTCTTCCACTCTCTCTATCTGTCCCACTCTCTACAAAATACCATTTTATCCGGCTTCGTCCACTTTGACTCCGACTGTGCTCACCTGAACTTACATACGTTACGGTAAATTGCCCCGAAACAAAATATGAAAACGCATTACCCGCTTCTATATGATGCCCTGCTTGCACTCCCACACTCGCTCTCTCTCTCTCTCTCCCTTTCGCTCTCTCTTTTTCTCTCTCTCTCTCTCTGTTGCTGACTGTGTGTGTGTATGTGGGAAAGTTTTGGCCTGCATCTTTGTGCCTTTTAGTTGGCTGCTTCTTTTATTTTGTTTGAACTCTATTTTTGTTTTTATTGGCCCACCCGACGACACAACTTTCTAGAGCACCACTTGAGCAACGCGCCAACACAAACCCACACACACACGCAGCCTCACGAAGTCGCACACTCGCACACATATGTGTATGCAGCCGCCATAAAGGAAAAGTTGTATTACATTTATGACACTTTTGAATATATTTTTATACATTTCTGTTGGCCTCGCATATTTTGTCGTGTGTCTTGTGTCCTGCTTTCTCTCCCTCTCTGCCTCGGCACGTTCGCTATTTTATTTAACTCGCCATTACGTTTTTACAACCCTTTTTCTGACAGTGTTGACAAAGCGGAAAAGGCAAACAAAGCGACGAGTGCAAACAACACGACAGCGTAGAAGCGACAGCAGGAGGACCTTGCTATGTGCCCATGCGGGTGCGGGCCACAGGAAGGGACTAGAGAGAGGACATGAGAGTGGCAGGGGGGCAAGGGGGGCTGGCATGTAGGCAAACATTTTAGTTGGCGACATTTCATCAAAATGGGCAATGAGTCAATCCCGGCGGCGAGTGGCGAAAGAAAGAGTGAGATAGAGACAGAGAGTGGGTATAAGAACACGCACTTAATCAAAGCATACTTTCCGGGGAGCAAGGCGCGCCGAAAAAAGAATGAAAAAAGCAGGAGAGAAACGTGAAGAAAAGCTGCCACAGAATAAATAAGCTGACAGCGTACAATAAAAATAAAGCAAATGCAAATAAGCAAACAAAATGACGAGCAGACAAATAAAATCTTAAGGTCGCAACTAGACAGACAACTCCAGAAAAAAGGGGAAAAGGGGAAATGGGGGAGTGGAGATGGTTAGATGGAGAGAGGATTGTGATTTAGGACAGCCTAATGCATTAACATAGCATGTGTCTATCACATTAAGTGTGTCTCATATACAAACAAAACAAATTGCCCGAAAGTGCCACAGTCTCTCTTCCTCTCTCCCTCATTCTCCCACTCTACCTCTTTGAATCCATATTTGTCTCCCTCTCACTGCCACTTGTCACAATTATTAGCCATGTTTTATGTCAATGGTTAATCCCTTTAGTGCTCGTTAATTAATGCAGTCATTCAACTAGCTGCGACATGCCAATTCAAGCGAATCGTTTTACAATTTCCAATTGAAATATTGACACAACTTTTGACAGTTGACAAGCAACAGACAAGCTTCTTCTGTTGCCCCAAACTTGAGAACGCATTCAATTTCCGTTTCAAGGAAATAAAGTTATGGGGAGGGGAAGTTAAAGATATCTGTAACTTCAATTAGACGAGCAGACCTGCATAAGATTGCCCATAAAGTGATAGTGATTAAGATTGAATTATGATTATTGAATATACTAGAGAAATATGATATAATATAGACATATCGATATATAGGAAAGATGCGAGATGCAAGACGGCAAAACACACAGACTCTCTGAATAGAATTTACATTAAAAAATCATTTAACATCAACTTGATATCTGTGCAATAAATATAGCATGTGAAGATTATACTATATGCATATATAATATATACATATTTATTTCTCTTATAAACATCACACTTTTCATATATCATTTATATTTCCGATACATTTGGCACATAACCCTGCTTGAACCAACACCTGTCGCTGTCGTTGGTCTGCCAGTTGATGGGAGCATTAAGGGGATTCATTTGGAATGATTACAGAGACACCCACGACTAATTAGACACATTTATATAGACACAACACCTCGCATTGCAAATGTTGTTCCTGTTGCTGATGTTGTTGTTGCTTCTCTGCGCTGCTGTCGCTTGCCGGTTGCGATTTGTTTCCACTATTGTTGCATGTAATTGAAAGTGGCCACGTCCCGCCAAACGACACTCACATCCGGTTAGCGTGCGTGCGTAGGTGCCAAGGGGGAAAGCTAAGGGGGAAGGGGAGAGGCTTTGAGCTGTGGGTAGATTCTGCATTTCATCAGCAGCAGCAAATCAAAAGAATCCACTCGAATGTTTGCCAGACACACGAAAGGGAACGGGGCGCAGACGGCAGCCAAGAGTCGCATTTTCTTCTAGTATCCCACACACAGTCACCAATACAAACACAAACACAGCATTTGTGTGTGTGTGCGTCTGTGCATGTGTGTGAATGATAACGACGCTAGCCGCGACTTGTAGCTGCCACGCGCTGTCCTTGCCTTGGCGCTGATGTTGCCTTCATTCGCGCAATTTATTTAACTTGATTTGCAGCAATTTATTTCAAGTGTTCTCGTTTATTTAAACACTTTCACACACACACACACACACACATACTCAAAGGAGCACACAGAGAAACAGACAGCCGCACAGACAGACGGACAGGTTGACAAAGTGACGCGCGCGCAGACCGCGAGGACGAATACTTTGACGGGGCGTGTAAAATGCACCGCAAGAAAAATCTACTTGAAAGCAATGCATAATTGTGCCCCACTTGCGGCGGCGATTCAGCAAGCCAGCGAGGTGGCAGTGAAGCAAACCTGCCGCAAATTGTGCCAGCCGAACACACATACACACAGACAGACAGCACCACAGACTCTGGCTGGCAATTAACCCTTTGCATTGCAACCATTTTAAAAACTGCAACAAATAGTTATGAGGCCGAAAGTGGCATGCGGCATGTGGCATGGCACACGCACTGCATTAGCAGTGGCTGTCTGTCCGTCTGTCTGACAGTTTCAATTGCAATTGCTTCTGTTGGCCAATGGGCCACGACTGATAGACAAACGCATTAGCTCGTCGAGTACGTCAAGTCTTCCTGGTTGGGAATACCCAATGGTGCTTGGGATTACTTTACAGCTTTATGTGATGTGGTTTAAAGTGCGCACACACTTTCAGGTTAGCTGCAGCACGTGCAGTGATCTTTGCAACCCTTTAGTTCTCTCTTTCCCTCATTCTCTTGCTGCAATCAAATATTATTTTTAACATATTCTGTAAATGCTCAACACAAAAAAGGGAAAAAAATTAAATAAATTAATGAGTACAAATCAAAGCAGAATAACTGTCTCATTTTCAAAACATACTCGTTATGAGTTATATTTCACAACATATTCATTTCCCACACATACATATAATTCATGTATTTCAAATATTTTCTAAAAAATTAGCGACCAGCATATCACAAATTTCGTCAACATTATATGCTTTTGCCTGAATGGAATTCTCTGCTTACACCGCCTCCTGCCCCTGCCACCCAACTTCTCTGTATCTCTCTATAACCATAAAATCTGCATGTTTGTGTGGATTAAAGCTGCCATCGTGTGCTTAAAGCGTGCACCAATTTCAAGTATTCATCGTTGTTGGCTGCCACATAATGGCGCTCATTTATTTAAGTGGCAGCTGTTTCTTATAGACTGCGTCACTTGGAACAACACTTTGCATTAATATGGCGGCTAAAGGGTCTAAATTAGTTGATCCCATGTTGTTTGATTTGTCATGTGACAAATATAATGCAGTGATCTTAAATTGCCGCGTGCACGGACCAATTGGAACAACTTGTATGATTATGAAAAGCAACTAAAGGTAGTTAAGGGATACTTCCTATAGGGATGTCCCATATATACTTTTTATATATATATATTATAAAAAGGCGTAAAAGTTTTAGAATACTCCAAAAAACTAAAATACCTTAAAGTTTGATTTCATTTTATATTATATATTTTGCATTGATTTTTAGTAATAGAGTGATTAAAAATAAACTAGTAGTGTGAGACAGTGGTAGATCAAGAGAGGGAGACATAGATATGGAGAGAGAGAGTGGGAGCGATACATTGAAAGACAATTACTCATCAAGTTGAAACTTCTGTTCAAGAAACTATGTTGTAAATGCTACAGCTAGCGGGATGCGTTACAGACGTTGCTGTTAAACTATGCATACCCCACAGCTACTATGATGATATACACTATGCAGAAGGGCAAACAAACTGACCGTACGACTGGACGATTGCGATTGTGAGTGCGAATGGAAATGCGAGGCAAAAATGTTGCTTATTCCGGCATAATTAAATGCATTGCATTTTATTTACAGCGAAACGGCACAGCTGAGTTATTGGCGGCGTCTCGTAATTGATAATATTGAATGCATCCCATCGCATCGCATCGCATGGCATCGCATCGTGTCGCATCGAGCAGCGAAATCCATTAGTGAGTATAAATTAAGCCTTGTATAAATCATTAAAAAAACATCGAGGCGAATGAAGCGAACCAAAAGCGAACGAAACGTCAACGGAAAAACCAGGAGATGCTGTGGAAATCTGTGCCTTGTGGCGTGTTGAGAGAGAAAGAGGAGAACAGCATGAGAACGATGCGAAAGGCGGGGAAGGAGGGGAGGGCAGAGGAGTCGTTGGACGTGACTGGACCAATCCAATTGAATAAAGTTAAAACTGATTACACAGGTGGAATTGATGTCGCACGACTGTGTTTGTATTCTTGTGTGTGTATTCGAGTGGGTGTGTATGTGTGCGTGTGTGTGTGTGTGTGCTTAAGTTTTAATTGAAGCTTTTACATTTGGCTTTGTGGCAACGATAATAATTAATAATTGAAGGCGTCGGCCCCAAATGACAAGCGAGTATCCTTCCATTTGACACAGCTAGCCGAAAGGGATCCCTTCCATTCTGCCTCTGCCTCTCCCTCTGCCTCTGTTTGTCTGTTGTTATGCTGTGCACGATAGTCGACATCCGACATGCAACATCGTCTGTCGTCTGATTTCTTTTTGCGTGACGAGCTCTACCAAAATTTGTGGTCAAACCGCAAAAGCACAATATGAATGTCAGTTGGCAGAAGGAAAACAATGGGTATTTCTTCTGCTGCCTTTGCGTTTTATAATTGCAGCTGGTTAGCTTTAGCCACGCCCCAACCTAAACACTTTATAAACGGCATAAACCGCAGACAAATTGAATTCTCTAGGCAGATTACAAACTACAATTTGTGCGAATGATGAACGATTCTCCTAGTCGGACAGAGAAGAAGGGCAAAGCACACAGAGAGAGGACGGGAGAGAGGCAGAGAGGGAGAAAGGCAGAGAGGCCGAGAAATGGGCAGCTCTTTTCCAGTTTTTTGGGCAGGCCAATACTGAGTTGGGGCTTGGATTCTGCTTCTGCTTCTAATTCTGGGTCCGGGTCTGGGTATGAGGTGCGCTCTGTCAAGCTGTATAATATTATAATTTACGACTTTTTGACAAATTATCGGCGTCGCTTGTCCAAATAAAACGCATACATAAATTTTGAAATCGCAATAAGCGCAAATTTCAATAAATTAATCATTGCAAGACGTCTGACGTGGCATTTGCGGAGTGAGTGGTGGGTGGAGGGTGGAGTGGAGGCACAATAAGCGGTTTATACGGCTCTGTTTCGGGCATTTCGTTTTTATGGGGCGGGAGACACGCCCCAGCAACAGGCGGATGCCCTCAACACAAACAACTCGGTTGGAAATGTTCTAAAATCAAATGTTTACGCAGCAACAAAATAAAAGAGTGAGCAGGGGTAGGGCGGAGAGGAAATGGGGGGGAGGGCTGATTGTGTAGTAAGGGATGCAAGTGGAGCAGCAAGCGGATGCTTAGTTATGCTGAGCTGTGTCGAGTCATGTAGCAACAGCTGTTGTAGGCCATGTTCCGATCCTTGTCGTCGTTCCCAATGGAAGTCATCGTTTGGGGCCGAGGCTCAAATGGGCTTAAAAGTGCAGCCAACACATTGTCGGACGTGAGTCCTCCCCTTCGGCGACTGCTGGCACCCTGGACGGAAGTGGGAGCACCCCACGACCGTATTAAATTTGAATATTCAATTGTTTTTCCTGAAATTATATGGAAAAACAAATCAAGTTGCACACGCATCAATAAATACACCCGGAATGCAATCCGCAAATTGAAAGTCCTTAAATTCAATTGGATTTTGTTGAAAAATTTGCATGAAAAGGAGATAAGCTGAGAAAAAAAAAGTTGAACGAACTTGATTATTAAATACTATGTACACATTTGGCAAATAAAGAATAGTTTCGTTATTGCCTATTACCTTCTTACTCCCAGACACATATGCAGGCACACACACTCCGGCAAGCGCGGGCAAGGCGATGATTTGAATTTTGGGGACTCTGGGGACTTTAATAATATCTGTCTTTACTGCCAGATCGGATTGAAATTTGAAGGAGAGGTAGATATTTTAGTTTGCTAAGTATATATCGAAGCCAGAAGGTTGGATCATTTGTACACCGCTTACAAATCGAGTAACAAAATGAATTACTGATTTGCGGGTACGGTGGGCGTGTCATTCAAAATTTGAAACAAACTTGAACTGCGTGCAGTTCACAAACCTTCATTCCAAATTTTAAGTCTTAATATCTTATAATAGCTGCGATCATGACGCTCAAACAGACGGACAGACAGACGGACAGACAGACATGGCTCAGTCGACTCGGCTCAGTGATCCTCAGCAAGAATACAAGCACTTTGCAGGGTCTGCCACTCCTCCTTTTGCCTTCATACCTTTTCACAAAGTTAGTACACCCTTTTTTGAGCATTTTTAATGATATTCAATTGACTTATGATCTTGAAGTCAACTGATAATGGACTTTGTGTACTAGTTAGAGTTCTACAACGTCTTCATAACAATCTGCAACTAGTTCAAATAGTATTGTCCCACTGTGCCAGGCCAGCTGCTTTCCACAGTGATTGCGGGAGCATTTGAGTAGCGCGCGGCAATGGCGCAATTAAATTTGTTACTGGACACACTTAACGGGAAATCGCCTTCGGGCGTACAAATGCCCGGAACCAGGAGACACACTTGAGACGAGATTAACAGCAACAGCAAGGGCAGTAAGAGAAACAAGAGGAGAGTGCAAGAGGCAGAGCATCAGGGACTGGCTCGGCAATAAATTGATGTGTCCCTATCAATTTCCGTTTCATTTGACATTCCGGAAATTGTCGACTGCCATTTTATTTTATTACAACATTCGCTCTCTTTTTATTTGCGCTTTGCTTTATTTTCTATGTAAGTTTACTAATTATTTTCCAGTTTATCTTGTCTCCCTCTGTTCCCCCTCGTTCGTCTTGGGCCTTTGACAACTGGGGTAAGTTGACTGTTCCTTGTTACCCAGGTCAGTTTTCTCTGGCAACTGACAAGGGGCAGCAACTGGTAACTGGCAAGTAGCAAGTGGCAAGTGGCGACTGGCGACGGGTTACTGCAACTAATCGCAGGGATTGCAACTAAGCAAAAATCTTTTTGGCAACCGGCAAAAGTTTGAAATTAAATTTTGATGCTTTCTCGTATCTGTTCAAAGTCCTTTAGCCCAATATCCATTTGGAATTTGGCAAGCTCCAAAAACCCAAACATAATCATCCGCCTCGTAGGTAAGGGAAAAACCAAAACAAAAACCAGTAAGGAAAGCAACAGTCGCGCGGCACGCGACGTTGGAATACCCTTCGGCCTATACTCCTATGTATGTATGTACACACATCCATATGCACATGCTTTGAAATTATTCTCGATAGATGGCGCTCGTGCATCACACTCGCCCGCCTCCCTGACGCAAGGTGACACAAGCACTTATACTTTCTTGAATAACTTATGTGTTTAGAGTCCGATCGTAATTGTTTGGAGAATACGTAGATATTTCATTCAGCTTAGTATATGCTAACGTCAGAAAGTCGTATCTATTATACAGCGCTTGCAAATTGAGTTCAAAAATTAAATTATTGATTTGCAGGGGCGGTGGGCGCGGCACCTAACATTTGAAATAAACTTGATCAGCGTATAGTACACAATAGTTTCCCTGCCAAATTTGGTAACTCTAGCTTTTATAAAAGCTGAGATCTGTGCGTTCACATAGACAGACAGACAGTCAGACATGGCTCAATCGACTCGGCTAGTAATCCTGAGTAAGAATATATATATATGGGGTCACCCACGCCTCCTTCTGCATGTTACATACATTTTCACAAAGTTAGTATACCCTTTGTTGACCATTTTCAATGGATGAAGGGTATAAAAAACAAAGCCATGGCAAAAGGAGGAAACATGTAGGAGAAGGAGCAGAAGAAGAGGCAAAGTAATTGCTGGCTGGCCAGGGTAAACCTCATTTCTGGTCTGCGGCAAAAGTCAAACAAAAACTGTGCCATATATTATGTCAGAGGCGTCAGATAAACGACCAAACGCTGCTCCATTCTCAGTATCCTGTTCACCCCACTTCCCCTCTTATTCCCTCTTTGAAATCTCGGCGCGACGTGGCAACAAAAAGCGCAGGCGAATGTAAATCTGCTACAAAATTGGTTTCTTCTTTCAAAATGCGATTACAGCTTGATGAGCCTCCAAACAAACAGGCAGACAGACAAACTGACAGACAAACAGAAAGACAGACAAACAGACAGACAGATAGACAGACAGACAAACAGTCAAACAGTCAAACAGACATACGTAGACAAAGTAGCTCAGCATGAATACGAATGTGAATAAAAAGAGAAGTAATGAAATCACCATCCCTCGCATCTATACCTGAACAAAAGTATCGAGAGTTTCAGCTTTAATCATTGCACATTCAATTTTTTGGGGATTGCGAAGAAAGAAAGCACATAAAATATGCTTAATCCATTTGTTTAAGCTCGGATGTGACATTTCCTGCCCTGCGCAGGAATCCCATAAATTATAAGCATGGCAGAAAAATGCGACAGTTTCAGCTTCAGCTCCGGTCTTGTAAACTCCTGTAACTCCTGTTCCAGTTGCCATTCTGGCGACTTCCATTGCTCCTGTTCCTGTTCCGAAGACAGTAATCAGATGATTTGCATGCAAGTTGCGGCAAATGATTCCAAATGGACGCGACGTTCTCTCGTGCCAGGTGAATTGTGATGAAGTCCGTGCACAGTGGGGCAAGGTGAGTGAAAATATGCGCCATCAACCTGAGTGCGAGTAATTAGTTTAGTTTTGCAATTTCACCCATTTGCTCTTCGTGTTTGTTCCACTGTGCATGGGCGTGCAAAAGTTTGCAAGCATTCGGCAAGTCGACAAATCGTGGCAAAAGAGCAAAAGTTTTTCGAAAGGGCGCACTGCAAAAACTCAAAGTACTTATGAGATCTTTAAACTTGAGAGTAGATTGCACTTCAAAAGCCAGGGTTGCCAAACAGCTCGCAATTAAAGTGGTTAATTAACCGCAGCAACAATTAAGATATGCAGTTCACTTGATTCCTCACGCACTCACCCATCCCTGGCACGTTCTATCTCTCTATCATTCTCCCTCCCTCCTTCCCCTCTCTCTGTCTCTCCTTGGCATGTTGCATACTTTAAGCCATTTAAAGTGCCAGTGAAAAGGTCCTTGGCCGAGGTCCTTCATTTAGCCAGTGCAATGAAATGTGCACAGAATACTTTCTAATTAGAAAAGTAAAACGACCACATGCTGCTCTTCCTCTTCTCTCTCTCTCTCTCTCCCTCTCACACACACACACACACAGACAGACACAGACACACGCCAGGCACAACAAATATTTGACGAAATTATAAATGTACACAAGTGAAATTTATAACAAACTCGACGATGTTCACGATGATGATGAAGCTGATGAAGAGATGAAAGCATTCATTACTCATTTTGCAAATGGCGGACAGAGACAGCGGAAAAGAGAGGGATACAGAGAGAGAGAGAGAGAGAGAGACCAATAGAGTGAGCAAGGGCAGACAAGGACAAGGCAAAAGGGGTGCGCAACATTCTCGGAATTGCGTTCTCCTCTAGTCCCTCCTCACACTTTCTTCTCTCAGCACTCCCTGCCAGCCTCTCTCTCTCTCGTCGGTGAACTCGTGCTCTGCTCAGCGTAAAACAATTAAAAACCGTAAATGTCCCCACATGACAAAGTGTGAACTTAATTTCATTTTTGTAATTTACAAATGCAACAACAACTGCAACGACAACAAGGACAGCAACAACAATAAAACTAGCTACAACTAGTGCGAGTACACGACAACGACGAAAAAGAGATGTGCAAGGCAACGTTGATAATGGGCCAGCCCAACACACAAACAGGAAGAGAAACTGAGAAAGAGAGTAGGGGAGTAGAGAGAGAGAGAGAGGGAGAGCAAAAGGGAAGACTGGCAACTAAATACAAATGAAAATGCTTTTGTAATGCCACAAAAACTACGCAGCAAACGCAGTCGGGGCCAAACGCCGTGGCTTGCAAGGCCAGAGGAGCACGAAAGAGAGAAGGAGTGATAGAGAGGGAGAGAGACGGATAGAGAAGGGAAAGGAGTGTTTGCCAGGAGGAACCAACCAGTTGCCAGAGCATTCAGAGCATTCAGAATAACGACCAAAACGAAGCACAAATGAAAGTAATTTTCTAAATACTTATGTATGTGCTCTGTTTGTGTGTGTGGGTCTCACTCTCTCGCTCTCCCTCCTACACTCTCTCCTTTTCCCACTCTTCTTCTCTCTGTGCGTGTGTGTCTGCCTGAGTGAGTGCGCTAGCCATTTCTCAAAGCTTAATTTTCACAAACAAGTAGCAAGTACTTGGCAGAAGTAAAAAAGAGATTCACAAAAAGAAACAACTTTCATTGTTTAACAAGAGATACAAACAAAGCAGAGTATGCTGCACTGGCAAATGCCCTGTTATTGTTATATTTGCTGAACAGCTACTCAGATTAAAGACACACTGAGTTGTCTCTCCATGTGACTTATAACAATGAAGTTTGTTGAGGCCTTACATATTCAGCTTTGCTTCCACCAAATCTGATCCCTTAATCAAATAGTCTTTTTCTCCCTCTTAGTTCTTCTATCTCTTCCTCTCTTTTCCTCTCGCTCTCACTCTCCCTCTCTCTCTATCTCTCTCTCTCTCTCTCTTTAGAAGACGATCTGAGGCACCGCATTTCAAGTCTCGCTGAGTTGCTTATGCGTCAAATACAAAGCACGCGCTCTGCATCCACAAGTGGGTATTTCAGTTAGCTTAGCAAAGCCCCACTCCCCACTCCCTGCTCCACTCTCCTCTCTGTCTCTCTGCCTCTCCTTCCATTTAGTCAGTTATTTGTATCCTCGCATTACCATATCTCATACATATAACCGACTCACTTAAAGACAACGGCAAATGGCAGCGCTGTCTGCAGTTCTAATCAACACACCGCACTGCGATTGAGAGTCTTGAAGGAACAACAATAAGAGACGGGGGGTGGGGGGAGAGGGAAACAACAACAACAGCAAGAACAGTTTGCTACAAATTACCAAAGCACTCGACTTCCGCTCGACAAAACGCATCACCGTCCGAGTTGCCCTCGGCACAGGAGAAGCACACAGAGAACAAGAGTGAAAGACGAAGGGGCGTGGGCACAGGGGGGGAGGTAGCGGTGGGTAGAATGCGAGTCTCAGAGCGTTTCGCTGCATCACTCAGTGCATACAAATTGCCAGCACGAATGCGTGTCGCGGCAGCAACGTGCGTGTCTCTGAATGTGTGTGTGTGTGTATGTGTGTGTGTGTGTGCTTGTGCTGCAGCTTTGGGTGTTGTTTTGACGCAACCTTCTGAGAGCGCATTACGCATACGCCACGTTTTCCGCGACGGCTACTGCGGCTTTGCGTGCGCAAATGAAGTTAGTGCTGCACTTAGGTGACTCCCGCTCCCGCTGCTGCTGCCGACTGGGACTTTGACTGAAGACCCACTTGGCTGGCAAGTGGCGCAGTTAAACGCATCCCAGCAGCAGCTCCGACACAGCACAGCACAGCAGGATGTGCATGAAACATTCATTTAGGACATTGTGTATTTCCGCTTTTAGTTTTTATCATACGCGTGCGTTGTGCAACATTCCAGAACACACAGCTGCCGCCAGGCGTTGCAACTACCGTTAGTTGAGAGCTGCAACCCCTCCCTTTCCCTCCTCCACCCTTCGTTCGCTTAAAACATTCCCCCTCTGTGTGTGTGTGTGTGTGTGTGTGTGTGTGTGTGCGGGAAAGGTGAACTGAAATCTGCGGTCAGGATGCGCTGCAGGACAATAACAGCTGCCAACTGATACAGCTGTTTGTGTGGCCAAAAGTCGCGTTGCCTTCGGCTTCGAAGCGCCAACTGCACGACAAATGGACCCTTGTGTCGGCCAGACCATCCCCCACCCCTCCCTGCCCGTTACCTTCCCCATGGGTCAATGCTCTACAAAGTAAGGCAAGCTTGCAGCAGATGTAAATGCTGCTTTAAGTTCTTCACACTCAGCTGCGCTTCCAGCACGTTTTATTCACGATATTGTGTTGGGTGGGGGAAGATAGGGGTGGTGAGGGGGTGGTAAGGGGTGGCTCCTTAAGCAAGGGCGTTTTGCACGGATTCGCCGAACGTGAGATGCTATTGTGGAGCAAACTCAAGATCAATATCTAAATTAGGGAAAATACCAGTATAAATAAAACTGAAAAATGGGAGAATTGAAGGCAACAGAATAATCATTCGTTATCGATAGTCGTTAATCGATATTTACGTCAAATTATTTTCTTTTCTTTTCAGCAAATTGAAAATTGAGGAATTGCAGAGGTAAATATTATATGGAATTTATCTTTATATTTATAGATTAATGTTATGCTTATCGATATAAATTAATCGATTTGTA
Source organism: Zaprionus lachaisei (assembly GCA_018901815.1). Taxonomy (NCBI): domain Eukaryota; kingdom Metazoa; phylum Arthropoda; class Insecta; order Diptera; family Drosophilidae; genus Zaprionus; species Zaprionus lachaisei. Next base: position 7,507,532 of record JAEIFI010000357.1, read on the forward strand.
CAATTATTATCGAGATTTGTTTGATGTTTATCTATATATTTATTAACAGACTTGTTAGATGTTTAACAATATATATATTCCTGATTTTTTCAATGTTTATCGAAATTTATTTATCGATTCGTTCAATGTTATATGTATCGCTATGATTTCAAGAACATAAACCAACAATACTAAATGGAATTATATTGTATTGTTCATCGATAACTGTTTTATCGATATGATTTCACATTTTGCTTGCAGGCAATCACAATCCTTGTTACTCCTAATGTGAAATCATAAACATTTATGTTCCACTCTAATGTTACCGACCACTCCCCTCCCGCCCCTTCCTTTCACTCCACCACCAAGTACTCTAACTGTAATTGCCACAGTCCAACGCAACATTAAGATGTTGTCGAAGATGTGGCAAAACTTCTGTGATCTCTCCTAATGTCCCAATGCAAAACTTGTCGTTCTTGTTCTCTATCAGCAACTCGGTATTCCAATGAAGTGCATCCTGGCCAAAATGTGTGCGCTTGTTACGGCTTTCATTGCTATTCCCTTTCTTGTTGTTGTTGTTCTTGTTGTCCGGCAAACTTTGAAATGAACTTCTTATCGAGCCCAGGCAGTAACTGCAAGGAGGCGGCCTGGAGTAGTTCATAATGAAGCCTGTCTAGCAGGCCAAGCAAATAATTAGGTCTCACATTTGGTCAGCCGTCGATGCCATTGAGACCGGGTCAGAGAAAGGTTGCTATCCTTACTTAGCCTTGATTTTAAGCTCTGTTTAATAATTAATTAACAATCAGTTCAATAAGCAAAAATGCCTAGCTGAAAGATTGCTGTGATTAAGACAAACCGTTACTCTCCTTTATTGATTATTTGACTATCATTCAATTCAACGAACCGAGAGTAACTCAAAAAAAGGAATTCAAGAATTTTAAAGTTTTTAAACATTTCAATAGTTCTTCTTAGATTCCGAAGTATCTTAATAATACTGTGGCATATTTATATTTAGTTTGCAAAGACTATCTATCTATATTTGATTTTATTACGTACAGACTGATCGATGCCTTTCCCCTGCCTTCATCACGCCAGGACAAACATATATGTTACTTCGACATGAGACTCTTACTTCAGGTCACTTGGTATCACCTTATCGTGTCATCTCAACTGCATTTAAGCTGCAGATCTACTTATATCTGTAGGCATGTACAAATACCCAACCATTTATTCCTTGCAAATTCTCGCTGTCGTTTCGCACTCAGAATAACTTTCCCTGCGCCACTTGCTCGTGGCACCTTATGAACGCAGAGTATGGCAAGGCGAAAGAGTTCCATAAAAATTCGAGAATCATGAACTAGTCACACATTCACACACTTCAAGGCACACACACACATACTCTTCTGCATGCGAGTGGAAAGTAAAGTTTGTCCTTTATGTGTGGGCAACAACAACAATCGCTACGACATTTGCGGTTTGCTCTCGTTGTTGTTGACACAGCGAGAAGTTGCCAAGCATTAGGCAAACGTGTTGCAGCAATAAGAAGCAGCAGTGGCAGCAACAGCAGCAGTGGCAGCATCAGCACAAGCACATCTCAAGTAATTTCATTGTTGTTTGAATACTTTTTAGCCTCCTTTTGTCGTGCACTTATTTATTATTTGGCTAATTCGCGCGCTGCCAAAGTGTCTTTTCAAACAATAACAATATAAAAGTGCCGAAAAAAAGGAGTAGAGGATAAATAGCAGCAGAGAGTGGGTAATAAATACCCGGCAGCAGGACGAGCGAACGAAAGAAAAGAAAGGAGAAGAAAAGGAAAGAAAAGGAAAGGAAAGGAAAGGAAAGGAAAGGAAAGGAAAGGAAAGGAAAGGAAAGGAAAGGAAAGGAAAGGAAAGGAAAGGAAAGGAAAGGAAAGGAAAGGAAAGGAAAGGAAAGGAAAGGAAAGGAAAGGAAAGGAAACTTTGCCGGCCAAGTAGCATCGCCTTTTGCTTGCCTGTCCAATTCTATTTCACATTTGCACTAACTTTAAACAATGCTCAACAATGCGATAGCCGAAAGAGAGAGGAGAGTGGGAAGAGGGGAAAGGGGCAACGACACAAACTGTATAACTTTTGCAGCGCCTAGAAAACTTTGTTCAGGAGCTTCACCCACTTGCAGGCGACTTTGGTGCCGTCGCCGTCGCCGTCGCCATCGCCGTCGCCGACTTGCAACTAATTTGTCTTTGCTTTTCATTTTGGGGCGCGGCAAAGGCCGGCTGCAACTTTGCGTGTACGACTGCTGCAACAACAGCGCAGTTTCAGTTTCGGCTTACTGCCAGTCTCTCTGTCTCTCCCCTCTCTCTCCCTCCCCTCTACTTGCACCTCCCCTGCTCGTCTCGTGTGTCAGTTTGGCTTTTGTTTACAGCTGATTGTATTTAGCTTTTGTTTGGCCATTGCGAAAGTTGTCACGTCGTTGTTGTGGCCTAATGAATTGAAAGTTAAGCTAGACTAGCAGCCAGTCACCCTATCCTGCTCTCCCTCTCACTCCCTCGCACTGTCTCCCTCTTCCAGTGCCTCTTTCGTTTGCTGCAGCTGCCCTTGTTATTGCATTAATGCGTGCACGACCCGGAGGCCCCCAGGAGGCCGTCCCCTTCGCGCACTCAACTGAAAATGAATAAAAATTGTATATCAAAGTTTAGCAAATTTATTTTCCGTCTGAATTTTCAGCCAAATTAAATTTTAGTCGGCGTGTTAATCAAATTTCCCGCTGCTGCTGCCTGCCTCCTTCAACGGGGTTGCAGCTTAAGGCTTGTGCAGCTGCCACTTGTTGCTGTCAATGTGAACTCGGAGCGAGCACATAATCAGAAAGAATTGACCTTAATAACTTGAGTAATTTCAGGTAATTAACGCTGCTAGAGCAAGCCATCTGCCAGCAGTCTCTGAGGAATTCCTTTAAGTTTCCTTTAAGGTATTTGAAGAGCAGATCGTGGGGGTGTTTATGTTCTCGAAAGAAATTCATCATTAAAGGTTTAAAATTGTATTCAAAGATAAGAAAGAACAACAAAATATTTTATATTTCCAAGATATTTTCCACATTTCCAACTCCATTCCATATTTCTGCAACCTTCAATGTCTTTAGGGATTTGGTATTTGTGCACTTTAATGGCATCACAAACAAAATACTTACCTTGTTGATGGCGTAAACCCAGTGCCTGGTGGCAGCGGGGGGGGAGGAGTGGGGTGTTGTTGTTGTGAATGCGCCGTCATGCGGGCATCCTTGACGGCCATGATGAGCGTGACAAGGACTCCTCGGGCAGCCTGTCTGGCAGCCTGAAGAAGCCTTCTTAAAACAGTAAACCCACCTACCCCACCTCACCCAGCTCATCAGCATTACAGAGACAAGGGGCGTGAAGTGATAGCTCTGCTGTAAAGCTCTTGTCTAGGCAGTGCTTAAGCCCATTGGCAATTCCATCTTGCGGCTAAGCATACAATAAATTAGGCAATTTGTGGCACTGGCTCCAATCAGCGTCCACATCCGTGAGCAGATGCATGAATCAATGCACCAAATGTGCTAATACCCGTACCAACCTTGGCTCATGTGGCAAGGGGGCAGAGGCAGGGTGCAGAGCAGCAGCTGCCCAAGCGTGGAACGTATGCTTGTTTGTATTCCAACGGTAACAGTAGCCCGCTTGCATGACTACACCCCGTCTCCGCTCTCCCTACCCCATCCCTCTTCCCCCTGTCCAGCACTTAACATAAATTGAAACTGTGCCCAGCCACCGTCAACATCCAATAACAACAACAACAACAACAAGAACATCATCATCATCATCGTTGCCAGCACGAAGCTCATCGATAACTGGATTTGCAGCAAACAAATCGATGGCACACTTGAACGCCTACCCCACTGCCCCTCACCTCATCACATCCGCACACTCTCCCCCCCCTCCTCCCATGTCCCATGTGCAGCAAGTGGATGTTGCACGGAGAGGTGTAGAGGGTACTCAGGGCTCTGGGGCTTCTGTCTGTCTAACTTATGACGCCGGCGCGTGTGTTTTTCGGCAACTTCATTATCGATTGCTGATCCATTGGATTAGTGTAGACAATGGCAACAAGGCGCTGGCCTCCGTCTCTGTCTCCACCTCTATGTGTCCGTGTCCGTGTCTGTGTCCGTCTCCGGCAGCGGCAACTTCCGTTGCGGCGCACAAATTTGTCCACAAATTAACACAAAGCGGCCCAATGTGAAGAGGCGAGAGTGAGAGAGAGACGGAGAAAGAGAGAGAGAGAGAGAGACAGCACCTAAATTGTTCTAGTTAGCATTTGGGATTGGTCAGCTACCACCTCACCCCCAGCTGCTTAGTCCCTCCTCCCCCCTTGGCCTCGTTTCAGTCTGCCATTTGGTAGGCACGCACATTTTGCTGGTAACATTTATCGCCGGATTTCCAGTGTCATGCCGAATTATGGACACACACAACGAGTGAGAGAGAGAGAGATAGAGAGGGTGGCAGAGAGGGGGAATCTACTTGTTTTGTGGCTCGCTTGTCGTTTTGTCTCGTATGTTGAATAGAAATAAATTTGCGACTTAAGTCCTTGCGCGCATTAATTCGGCCTAATGTCGTGTAGTCGCATCCGCAACCAAACCCCCTGCCCCAGTCCTAGCCACTGCCTCTGGTCCATGCGCACAACTCCCTTCCAAAACTGTTCTCGGACTAGCATTTTATTTATGACCGACTAACACAGATATACACACACACACACACACATACGCACACTCGCAAATGGTCGATGGAGCCTTTGTCGTTTGGCGTTTGCTGCTGACCGCAGTCGGTTGCCATAAGCCAGCGATACACAAACATGTATGTGTGTGTGCCAGTGTGTATGTGTGTGTGTCTGTGCTGGTCAACAAAGCCGATTTATGATTGCAAGTGTGTGTGTGTGTGTGCCGTGGGCCATTCGAATGCGTGGCTTGCGTCGTGCGTTGTGGCTATTAAATTATTTGTAAACAATTTTTGATATCTGATTTTATGCACACACACTCACACACACACGTACACAAGCAAATAAACACTCGCACACACACGTGCCAGCAGAGGCAGGCGAGTGACAAAAGGACAGATGACCGGAAACGGAAGCGGGCTGGCAGCGGGTTGAGTGGAACTGGAAAGGCAATGGGAACTGAAACTGGGCCTGGACCTGGGCCTGGGCCTGTTGTGCTGTCATAACTCGATTCAAACATTTTGCGAGTCGTTGCCCAAAAATTGTTACACACACACACATATACACACATACATACACATACTTTTATGGTAATTCAAAGTCGTTTGGCTTGGACAAAAGGCAACACCAGAAGAAGAAAACGAGAAGCAAACTGATGAAAAAAAACAAGCGAGTTGGCATTTTTATTTTGGGTTTAGGAGAGGGAATGTGTGTGTGTGTGGGGGGGGGGAGGTAGAACTGACTTCGTTTCCTGAAAATTGCTTGCCAAACGGCATAAGTAGATAATAGCTCATAGTTGGGCTCAGCGCAGCAGAGTGAGTGAGATATCCGGCACGTCCAGGGGGGAGGGCGGCATCCAGCACAAATATACACTAGGATAATCAGGGATTAGAGAAATCAGGCATACACATCATTCGCCACAACTTCAGACGCGACAACACGACTGTTGAATGGGCGACAGCAACTTTCATCTCACTTTGTCTCTACCCCTCTCTCTGTCTGTCATTCTCCCGTCGTCTTTAAGAAAAATATGCTACACAAGCTTATGACGGACATCGAACTAACTTATTCTGTCAGTTTTTGTCAGTCCATCGTCCTGTTGTGGTGGGAGCTGGCTATTTATGGATATAGATAGCTGAAGCAATCCGCCAGCACGTCACACACAATTCATAAATCATCGGTACCGTGGTGCTTTACATTAAAGCGTACCGTGTGACAACTTTCTAGCAAGCGAAAAGGACTTTGTTAAGAATCATTGCATACTTTTCAGCGCTCTTCAAAAGGACTCATCAAATGCAGCTGGAATGAATTTATTATGCAGCTCACTTGCAAAGTCGAACTGTAAACTGACAGAGAATCTTTGCATGTTCAATTATTTTGTGTCTATTTGCAAAAATTAAACCAAATTTGCTGCACAAAAGCAGGCAAAACAAAGCTTTATCGCGACTAGGCGTGGCGTAGCCATTAAAACTGCAATTGTGACACTAATTCCAACAAATTCCACACATAACTAATTCGGATGCATTGTTGACAAAGCTTTTAAGCCCCACACACACCAGACACCAGCGCCAGTGACATCGAAATTGGCTGAAAGTAATATTGCGCATACGCAGCGTGCGACGCGCTGTTGGTAATGGAAAATGCACCAAAATTTATACTCGAAATTCAAAATCTGCATATATTATGTGGCAGTGCTTGCCACGTGGCAGATGCCACGTAGACCTTCTAAACCCCCCCCCCTTCTGCACTTCCCTCTCGATAAGCTCGCCAATCGCATGTGCAATCAAATTTCAAAGAGCCAAATGAGGCGCACAGCCTGTCGGGCTTGTGGCTCTGTTAGCGAGTGTGGGGCTGGCTGGAAGAGGAGTTGGAAAGAGTATGTATTGGTAGCTGGCAACCACTGAATGGCAGGCCCATCAGCAGATATAACATAGCAGCATCGCTTGCCCATCCCAACCTGCACTCTGCTTTGCACAGCCGCAAATGGTGCCAGGCGCAGTCATGTGGCTGCTGCACGAAATAGCATAATATTGACTACGAAAACTATTAAACTGTCAATCGTCCAGTCTTGCACCGTCAACAACAACAACAACAACAACAGCAACAAGAGCATCCACAACAACATCAAGAACAACAACAGATTGCCAGAGCTCTGGCGGCTTTCAGCTCAGCTCGCTTTATCTTTCACTTAGCTTTAGCTGCACGCATTGTGCTGGCACAGTGGAACCAGCACATGGTTTGGCACAGTCTGCGATAGTCAGCAGAGTATGCGATAGTCAGCAGATTATACGATAGTTAGCAGAGTATGCGATAGTTAGCAGTGTATACGATTGTTTATTTACTGTTAGCAAATCAATCAACAGCACTGCAGGTACCACTGTGGCCACATGGCGGAGCCTCTGCCGCCCATGAGACATGCCACATACGCTAAAAGCAAGACTAGCTAGACTTATCCGATGTGGAAAACAGCGCACCGCAGCACATCAACAGAATTACGAATCGAGGCGTCGAAACCTTCGAAACCGAAACGAAACGAAACGAAAAGTGGGCTGTGTGTGCCGGGGAAAAAATACAAGAAAGCAAAAACTGATTGCTCCACTTCGACTGAGCAGCCAGCGGCGGCGGCGACAGCAGCCCCTGCGAGGGAAAGAGGGCGGGCGGAGAGGGGGCAGGAGAGCAGTCAGTCCCTTCGCTGATTCACATTTTTGCCAGCGTCACGTGCGCACTTAAACATCAACATCATGATGGTATTCAGGCCACTGAAGCGCAGCGAGGCTCAAGCTCAGCTGGAGTAGGAGAGGAGTGAGAGAGGGGATGGAGCGGTAGCCAAGCCAAAGCCATAGGTAAGGGCCTTCAATTGCAGCGCAAAGCAACATGCGTTGCATGCAAGAGAGAGAGAGAGAGAGAGAGAGAGAGATAGATAAGGAGGGCAGGAGGGGGAAGGATGAGTTGCAGGAGGTGGGGCGAGGTTATATGGCAGACATATATCACAGTCAGTTTAGAATCAATAAAATATAACTTTCCGTGCTGATTTCTGGGCGCGCGCTGGAGGCCAATGTTGGCCATGGCGTTGGCGGCATCTCAAGGTGGCACGCCCTGTAACGCCCCTCCCTTGTTGACGCCGTTGCCAGCTGTGAAATGTATTCATAAACATCGCAGGCGACATGAGAGCTAAAATCCCGGAACCAACAACCGACTGACAGCAGCACGTGCATCCATCTGTCTATCTCTCTCTCTCTCTCTTCCTCAACCGACCCCTCTCTGACTCGCTTATGTGCATGTGTGTGTGTGTGTATGGGTAAGCGAGGCGTTTTGTCTGCGCTTAGGGATTTCCGCTTGAATGCGAATTTGATATGCGCAATAAAATATTAAAAAATCGACAAAATTGTTTTTAAAGCGCGTAATTCAACAGACACGCAGACAGACAGACACTCAGACAAGGCGCACACACACACACACACATGGGGATGTGCGTGTGTGCGGTAAAAACAAAAACCAAAGCCGAACGCGTTTCCCGTCGAGCATTTCAAACGCGTTTCGCATGCAAAATGAACTCTTTAAATGTGATTCAATGCCGACACACTGAGCAAGGGAGTGAGTATATGAGTGTGTGTGCACATACATATGTGTGCCAACAGTCATGGCTTGTCGCCCACTATGCCATTGGGTTTTCAAGCGGCTAGCAAGTGGTGGCAAGTGAGTGCACTAAAATGAATTCGGGCCAGCAAAATCAAGGCACGAAAACAGCTTAAAACTTTCGAAAGTTAAAGCAAATATATTAGGAACACAAAGACGAATGCAAATTATATACATAGGGGTGTGAGGAAGGAGAGGAGGTGGAAGGCAAAGTGGAAGGGTAGCCGGCGATATGCATTAATAGTTAGTTGGTTTGGTCGTTCGACTTACGCTTTGTAAGCCAATCAAAATTGATTGCATACTTTAATTATTCTGGAAAGGATATACAAAATAACTAATCTATATTCTATATATAATTTATATGCCATACAAATAGATTTATATATATACATTATATATGTATATATTCTGAGTAATACTTTACTATTTTCCTACTTTATTTAATCGCACTCAGAATTCAAAAGCAGAACTGCCTACAACAGATTCACCTTTTCCCTATTTCAAGTATACAAAACCATGAGTTAGAACACCCTGTCTTTAAGTAGCTGAAGCACAGGGTAGTTCATGAAATACGCTCGCTAACTTGGTCAAAATGACAACAACAAAAACTGCACTGACAGCAACAAGAGTTCATATGAAAGTTGAGTGCCAAAGTAGAGGAAAAAAGAGAGGAATTGAAAAAAGGCGAGACAAGGCGCAAATGCAAATGAGTGTCAAGTGGGCGGGGCTGGGTGGTGGTGGGCGCTGTGGAGCATGGCACATTGACGTTGATATAATTGTCATTCAAGTTAGTTTTAAATGCGCCACTTGGCAACACTTTCTGACTAGCGCAAATTGATTTCAGCAAATGCGACCACAGTCCTCTCTCCCTCCCACATCCCCCCGCCACTCTTATGCGCCCCATTTGCACATTGATTTTTGTGCTTCTTTTATGCAATAAATACTGTGAATGCAGGCTCAGCGAGTGGGGGAAAGGGGAACAGGGGGGAGATACAAGGAGCGAGTTAGTGAATTGCAGCCGAGAGTCGCTCAAAAGTTTTGCACAAATTGTGGCACAAATTTGTAACTTTCGCATAAAGTTTGACTCAAATTACCTAAGTGTTGAAGACGCCAGCCGAGGCAGCAGGGAGGAGGCCCAAATGGCGGCGGGTCAGGGCGGGGCATCAACGGAGGCAGTGGCAGAGGCGCGTCCAATAACCAAAGCTGTTGAAAAGTGAAAAGCACAAAGTACTTGGCCAAAGTTACTGGATTGTGTGACAAATGCCTCCCAAACACAAGCAAATCGGGCGAGAGCAGCTGCTTGCCGCGTGTGGCTCGAGTGGCAGGTGGCAGGTGGCAGATGGCAGATGGCAAGAAGCTAGCTGACAAATGGCAACTGGCAATGAAGGGACGAAAGATTTCACCACGAATCAAGATCACAGCTCATTGTGGAATCTATTAGGATGGCAAAACTAACTATACCTGATGTTGTTTTCCTTAAACACCCTATTAAAATCTATACATACCCCAGCATGTCCAGCAGAATTCATCACTTTCGCATCTAAAATTCATCCACAATTTCCAATTGGATTTATGGCGAATCCTTTCGCATATGGAAGTCCACCTTACAATAGTTAACAGATTGGGCAAATCTCGAAATAAGTGCGACCTCATCCATATGATAATTTGAGGCGCGTGTTGGCATAGGAAATCATGCAGAGGCTCGAATCCGAATGCCGTAACCCAGACAAAAAGTAGGCGAGACGATGAAAAAAGTGCCAAACCAAGACAGAAACACCCTAACACAATCCCCAGCTCTCGAGCCCAAAGCCAGAGCCAAAACCGGTGCCAATATCAAAGCCAGTCAATGGCCATAACCCTGCTGCGATATGGCTAATGTCGTTGTTGTGGGCAAAATTCAATTTACTCCCAGAGTCCATAAATACACGCACGCACGCACGCACACACACAGACAAACTCACAGGGGCACACAGACATACGCACTACAACTACAAGAAGACCAGGCAGAGGGCAAACAAAACGCGGCTGCTGCGCTGAAGCGTGTGGGCTGAGTGTGTTGTCAGCTCTGTGAAGCATATAATCGACAATACGCACACCAGCACACACATGCCCACACACGGCGCACCGCTGCGTATACGCAACGCAACGCAGCACAAAGAGCAAAGCCGGCAGAACGCGCAAACCGCTGAAAGCCAACGAAAATTGCCAGCGACAACATCATAAACTCAATATGTATTCAATCCATTTGACTTTTTGCCCACCATCTCGTCGACGTGCTTGCCACATGAGTGGGCGTGGCTGGAGGGCGGGCAGTGCGGCACAGTCAACCGACAAACTTCCGAAAAATATATATGCGATTTTTTCCCCTTTCTCCCTCGTTGCTTTTCTGATTCGATGGCATTGATTTTCAGACACTGATTGTGTTGCGTCAAACCGATTGATTTGTGTGGCTTCTGTCTATGTACGTGTGTGTGCGTGTGTGTGCGTGTGTGCGTGTGTGCGTGTGTGCGTGCAACGCTTCATGTAAAATCATTTGATATAGACATTGGCAGGGCTAAAAACCAGCGCGACTATCAATAGATCAACAAGCACCACACCAGTCGATGCGTTGGCCAACACACTTGACCAATTGATTGACTGACTGAGTGACAGACAGACTGGCAGACAGACAGGCAGACAAACTGGCAGGCAGACAGACAGACAAACTGACCAGCTGATTAAGAATGCGATGGCTGCTGTTGCTGTTGCATCTGCTGTGGCTGTGGCAAGCAGATTCGGCGAGCTTTGCATTTGATGCAAATGCCGTAACAATCAACTTTTTAGGTCAGCACTAGCACCAACTGCACTTACAGGAGTGCTATGCATGTGTCTGTCTGTGTGTGTGTGGGTGTGTGTGTGTATGTGGCAGTGCGGAGTGTTTGTGTGCTATGCGTGACGGTTTGCTGTTCGGTAAATGCAGCTTAGACAGCTGCAAAGGCGAATAATGCACAATAAATCGAACACGATGCGAAACTTCTGCCAAACTGATCTTATTATTAACACCATTTTTAGTACAACACCAACTGAGTGAAGAGAATTAGTTGAAATACAGTCTGTAAATCTGAACTCATGATACTCTGCATGCTTTCAAAATAACCGATAAGGGGCTTAGTGATGAGTGATGATATGAGAAATATATGAGGCCGTTTGCCACCTAGAACCTTTCTCAGCTCATTCTTGCACACGTTGAACTCTCATAAAGAATCAAATCTTCCCATTAGGTATATATATTCTGAACCAGCAGGGGAGTCCATCTAGTCTCCATGTCTGCCTGCCCATCTGTCCTTCCGTCCTTCCGTCTGTCCGTCTGACTGTCTGTCCGTCCATCTGTCTGTTTTAATGTAAACTAGTTTATTGATAGATTTTCTAAAGAGATATTCCCTTGGAGAATGTGGAATGTACCAAAGATTGTTTTATTTATAATTACCATGACCACGACGTTTGCGTAACATTATTTATATGATATTTATTATTGTTATGTTTTATTTTAATAAGGTTTAAACTTTCATGCAGGAAGCTTATTAGTGCAATGTATATACATATACATTTATGGTATACATTTATAGGTTTTACCTCACTTTGTTCACAAATTTCACTTGTAGTCGTAGTCAACTAAACATGCAAGAGACATGCAGCTACAGGGCCCACACAAACACATATACACACACACACATACATAGAAACACACAGACGCATACACACACACAGATGAATACTATGCCAACTGCTTCATGAGCCATGAAAACATTTTAAAATTTATTGAATTGAAAAAAAGAATATATACATATCTATATATCTATACATGCACAGCTATCTATACACACTCAGATACCTAAATATATACATATATATCTGTATATAGCATACAAAATCAACAGAGCCGGCTTCGTTGCTTGGCCAACTTTCAGCTAAAGGTTGCCTGAGTGAAGCGCAAAGCTGTTGCCATTGTCTGCACATGTCGGCGTGCCCCGATCTGTATGTGTGCTGTAAGTGTGCTGTAAGTGTGTGTGTGTGTGTGTGCTGTAAGTGTGTGTCTGTGTGTGTTTTGTGGCTGGCAAATGGCAGCCGTTTTGAAAATTTCATCATTGCATTTGGGTTTTTGGCTTCGATCGACGCGCCGCTTTGGCAGTTAAGCAGTTGCTCTCCCTTTCCCTCATTCTTCCTCCCTCTCTCTCTCACTCGCTCTCTCTCTCTCCCTCTCTTTCTATCTCTCTGTCTAGTGCCAGCCGTTTTTGTTGAGCGATTTCACTTGCCCCCGTTTGTGGCACTTACAGTCGCGTCATTTTGACTGCTCTCGGCTGGTTTTTTTAACCCGCCCCTTCTAGCTACCCCTCCCCTTGCGCCTCCCCCTTGGAACTTTTCCCCTTACGTAGTACTGCGTCTGCCTGCCAGCTGTCATGGCTGAGAGCCTCTTTATCGTGCCTCAAGTGGCTTCGGCTGCTGCTGCGCTGTGGAATGGAACACGGCCAGGACACACATGTGTCTGCCTGCCTCGCCATCTCCCTTATCCAACCCCCCCCTCTCACTCTCTACCTCTCTCTCTCATGCTCTCTCTCTTTCTCTCTCTTTCGTTCTTCGCTTCGTGTTGAGTGACTGCTCAAATCTGACAGGCATCGTTGCCGCTGTCGATGTCATTTCCAATGCTCATTGCCGGCAGTTTCTTTGCCATTGATTTGTGTCGGCTTTCGCATCTCACCCCTTGCCCCTTGCCCTTCGCCCGTCGCCACACTCTCGGCCCGCTTCGCTTGAGACGCCACTGCGCGCCCGTCTACAGAGACAGAGTTAGTGCCCCAAACCGCTTGGCACATTTCGCTTGATTGCCCAATTCGGGCAGCTCCCTGCCCTGCCCTGCCCGGCCTCTTCAGCCTGGCCACGCCCACTTGCCAGCCTACCAGTAGCGCATTAAAAAACTCACACAAAATTACAACAGAGAAGCGAAACACACACACACACACATGGCCTGTATATGGTACGTATACGTATTTTTTAAGTCAATATCCGAGGGAGCGCGAGGCAATCAGGCAAACTGCTTAAGCTCTGGCCACGCCCCTTCCCTGCACACACATGCGCCCCACTCCAACGTTATCATTATCAGCAAAGCAGTCATCATCATCGCGAGCAAGTGCCGGCAAAGGCGGAGAGGGGCAGGCGTGGCAAGGGGTAATGAACTCGCATAAAATGGCGCATAAAGTTCGCTTCCAGCTCCAGCTTCGACTTGGACTCCAACTTCAGTTTCAACTTTTGCACCCCCTACACCACCCCCCCTCACCACACGCTAATAAAAACATTAACGTTTCTCATCCCCCTTCCCCTGAACCCCCGCTCACATATGTTAAGCGATAGCAGAGCAGAGGCATAGCGGGGTGGAGGAGAGGAGCAGCCGAGGGAAGGCACACAAGTTTACTCATAAATAAATATTTCCATGGCTAAGATTTTAAGCCGAGACTTGAACAATGCGTCTGCCGGCGCCTTAAAGTTGACTTTGGAGAAAGACTACCCTCCCCCTCTGCCCTGTCTCTCGCACTGCCTCCTGCCCCCCCTCTTCCCCTTCTCGGGCAACGCGTGCCAATTTGTTAATAGAAGCGAAGTTAGTTGTTGTAATTTGAAACTGTTTACATTCGCCCGAAGGAGTTTCTGAATCGGATCGCGGTTGAATGAAGCAAGTCAAAAGGAGAGTACGGGTGTGTCGAGGGGGTTTAGAGACAGAGTAGATGCTGCAGCTCTGACTGGCTTACTGGCCGGGCCCAACGTTTGTCCAATTGTGCAAGTTTTCCCAGCCAAGCCACAGTCAGATAACACGAACGGGGCAGCGAACGAGTTGCCAAAACTTTTGGCCCCAGCGCAAGTAACAATGGCATTTAAGTTTACCCCAGTCGGGCAGGTTGTAGACCGTTCTCCTGCCAACCCTGCGCCTACTCCCTCCCCTGCCACACCCCTTGCCCCTTCGATTGTCCGCTTGATTGGCTGATTGACTTGGCAATGGCCCGCAGCGCTTTTAATTGTTTCAGTACTTTCAAAACTAAGCGTCACAGTTTGAGCAGCATTGCAGGCATGTGTGTGTTTCGTAATCGATAAATAGTTATGATGCCTTCGATATTTTCGATAACTTGACTTTAAGCATGCAAATATTAATGCCGCCAACATAAATTGAATTTGGAAATTGGAAAGTGTTTGCCTTCTCTCACTTTCTACCTCACTTAGTGTCTCCGTCCCTCTCGCTACCTCTTTGCCCCTTGCTGATAAATTGCCGGAGCCATCTCTCATCTGCCTGCCGTGCAACACAACCACACACACATGCTGCGCCTGCCATGTTGCATGCCTCAGTAAGCAATAAGTTCGACAAACTCATTTCATTAAGCTCAGAGCTGCATAAAAAACGAGCTAATGCGCTGCCGTTGCCACTGCTGCTGCCACTGCCACTGCCTCCCACGCTCCTACTGCTCAATCAATTGCGCACTACCCTCCCCAGCTCCTACTCCTTAAGCTCCCTCCTCCCCTATGCCGTTAAATGCATGCAATGTTGCTGCCGTCGCTGTTGCTGTTGCCGTTGTCGATATCTCATCATTTATTGGCAAGCGCTTTTCAACGGATTGGCAGCAGCAGGAGCAGCATACGCGCCGATACACTCACACACACATACACATATATACTGAGGGAGACTGATACACATGGCTTAAAGTGCTGCAGGCAGAAGCTGCTTAGACTGACGCCGTGACTTGCACTAAGGCATGCAGCCCGGACGAATTCAGGCTGAGGCTGAGCCTGAGACTGAGTCTGAGATAGAGCTGCGACAGTGCTTGAGACTAGTCCAGGGCAGGCCAGAGAAGCCAGCGTATACAGGAGAGAAGGGCCTGGAGGGAACTAACGCCTGTTGGTATTTATTGCCAGTCGGCAGCCTCAAAGCACCGCACTCGGCAGCCATCAATTTTTTATTAGATTATATAAAATTTACCAACGATTTATCTATGCTCACGGCCGCGTCTGTCGCCAGCTTGCCCTCCTTCCTCCTACCTCCACCTCCACTCTAATCTCGCAAGAGCATGTTGTTCATCCGATTGGCACAATCGAGCAGGGACAACAACAGCCGCAGGATGTG
Source organism: Zaprionus lachaisei (assembly GCA_018901815.1). Classification (NCBI taxonomy): domain Eukaryota; kingdom Metazoa; phylum Arthropoda; class Insecta; order Diptera; family Drosophilidae; genus Zaprionus; species Zaprionus lachaisei. Next base: position 7,522,973 of record JAEIFI010000357.1, read on the forward strand.
CGGGCTGCATTTAATGCAACCATGTGATTTACTTAGCCCGAAACGTGCGAGCACTGAATAAGCAAGGCGAGTCGAGACGAGACGAGACGAGACGAATGCAAAGCTGAAGACGAGCACAAGGTGAACATGCTGGAAGAGCCGGCATTGAAAGGCAACCCTTCTGAGACTACATTGCATTGTGGAAGTGCGTGGAAACCACAAATGAAGAATCGCTGTTAGAGACTAAACAAGTTCCAGCAAATGTACTAAAGAGTTCAAATAACTTAGAGTAATAACTGCTTTGAATCATGAATGGCGAGAGAAATTAGGCATAGAGCTATCATTCAAATGAAAAACATGAACCAAATGATATAGTTGTGCATGTATACAATGAATACAACGGGTACTTGGTAGATCATTTAATTTATTCTCTCTCTTTTTGTAGAGAGTAACTCGCTGCTGCTGTAAGTCATTTTTCTATTCAAGTTACTTGTTAAGCTATTGAGTAACTCAAGTTACTCGCTCAGCCTTCAAGTAATTCAAATTGCTCGATTAGTTATTAAATAACTCAACTTACTTGTTCAGCTTTTAAGTAACTCAAGTAACTCGTTGCAAAGACCATTGATTTACAGCAGCTACAAGTCACTTGGTTACTCGGTGGCCGCATTTGACGAGCTGTCACTCGTGCACTCATTCAATTGGCTACACTATTCGATTCGTGCTTTCAATCGAATTACTTCAATTGGGTAGCGATAGTTATAAATTCGTGCAAATCTCTTAGCTTGCATTTGCTATCGATTGATTTACTTTGCCCTCCTCTAAACACCCTCTCTCTCCTCCCTCCCTCCTCCCTCCTCCCTTCTCACTCTACACTCCTCCTCCTTCCACTCTCCTGCTGCCTATCAACTATTATGTTTAATACTCTTTTACACAAGTTGCATGTAAATACTGTAAGCTGTGATATCGTTTGTTTAATCGTATACGAAACCCATTAATCGCATTTCCCAAGTGGAAGCAGCAGCAGCACTTCCACTTCCCTTCCATTGTCTGGGCTGAGCCATTGCTCCTGCTGCTCATTTGCAATTGCCATCGAACTCGATTCCAATTCACGTTTTCCTGTTATTCTCATTCCCTCCCCCAGATGCTCCGACTCCCTCTCCCCCCTCCCCACTCCCCCTCTCCCAGTCCCTGGCTCTGGCCCTGCCCCAGCACACTCTACTCGATTCTCATTCCGCGTTGCTTCGCTGTCTGTTGCTGTTCTTGTTGTGCCTCGACAGTCCATTGCCGAAATGGAATTCTTACGCTGTCGAAGCACGACGCTGCACTTCGCCCTGTTGTGCTTTCTTGCGTGCCACGCCCAACGGACGCACAGGACCTTCTGGGCGTCACTCAGCGCCGCCACCGAGCGGCAGCAGCTGCAACTTGCCGTCTTACCTCAGCAGCTGCAATGAAAATACATTAAAATGCAGTTGCAATTTCAATCGCAATTGCTTTCGCCATTGCCACGCCCACAACGCCCACGTTCCCGTTGCCTGTCTCGTTATCCTTGTGCTGCAACATGCAACAAGAGCAACACGAGCAACGCAGGTAGAAGCCACTTAGTATTCCCCGCGACTTCTCGCTCTTTCTCTCTCCTTCTCATGCATTATTGTTGCACACACACACACACACAAACACACACACATGCACATACACACACTAGAGCATTCATCTAAGGATAAACAGGAAAATGAATTATATAATTGATGCCGTTGCACTTGTTTCTCTTTTGCAGGCAGCGTCCCTCATCTTATTTTCAGTCTCGCAGAGGTAAGTGGGGATTCTACTTAAAGCCATATATAATATAAATGTATATTTATATATATCCATATATACACATGTATGTGTCTGCTGTATCTGCCAGAGATCATACTTAAAGTGGGAGAATTTATGGAAATCGAGACGAGCTTTTCCTTTTTATTCATTTATTTAATACGCATCCTTTTTGCATTCGATTTCGGGCGAAGTGAACATATGAGTGAGTATGTGTGTGTGTGTGTGTGTGTGTGTGTGGCAAGTGAGTGTGAGTGTGTTTTTGTGTGTAATCAAAAACCGTTGCTGCTGCCTGCGAGAGGAGGGTGGGGGGAGGAGGGCGTGGCAGCTGGCGCTGTGCCCGCTTAATGGCAAGGACATTAGTCCTGGCGCTGTCTTAATGTGTTGAGCGAGCTGTCGTTAAAAGCGGTGGCCAAAAGAAATTGCCACTAAATGTTATTGAAATCGAATACGCAGCAGCCACGCCCATGTGTGAGAGAGATGGCAGGAGGGGGAGAGAGAGAGAAAGCACTTGCTGCTGCTGCTACTCAGCGATGCGTCTCCTCAGCAGGTTTATCTTTTATAATCGCAAATTGATTTTCGATGACCGAGAGAGAAAGAAGAACAGCCAGGAGCAGGCACAGGAGCAGGCACAGTGATCCGGGAACGGGACAAAAGTGATGCAACAACAAAGACAGGCAAGTGTGTGTGTGTGTGCGTGTCTTCGCTCAGTCAGTCTGCTGTCGTTGCTGTGCTTTTGACTTATTGCCCGCAACTAATTCCTAATTATAATTTCAATAAAATATTTATTTTAATTAAAAAGCAACTTCAAATACGCAACCCACATCCGTTTGGCAATGCCAACGGCAAACTGCGCTCCAGCAACCCCGGCAGATACGCGCTCGGGTGGTAAACCAACACCAACCACACACCGCCCCCCCCTACCAACCGCCCGCCTCTCCCCAGCCAACCCACCGCAGTTCCCTACCAAACTGCCCCGTCCCGCCTGCAGCCTTCAGTCAGACCATTCAGCTTGCCTGCTTCATTAAATTTCATGAATCGCCCGCAGCGTTACCCCTGTGCATGTTGTTGATAGCTTTACACACACACACACACACATACAGAGAGAAGGAAGAGTGGAGAGGGGGGAGGGAGCAGGGGAGATTCTTTGTTGTCTGCCTGACTGGGACATGCGAATATAGCTCAGCGAATCACGCGGCCCTGCTCTGCTCACCCCTCTCTCACCACACCCCTGACACTCTATCAGTCCGCTGTGTCCACTCTCTCTTGCTTCCACCCTTTCCCTGCCCATCGCATTGGCCCGTATCTTGGGCATATCGCTCGACGTTTCTGTTGTTTCAGTGAAAGCCACAAAAACTGTTTGCGCTTTTATTTATTTGCTATTGATTTCCACAGTCCCAGGACGCAATTTGTTTGCAATAAACTTCATAACAATAATTCATGTCCACACAAATAAATAATTCATGGTTTCACTCGATACGCCGACCAGTTTCCCCCTTCCCCCTTCCCCCTTCCCTCTTCCCAGTTCCTTCTGACCCGCTGTATTACCTAGAGATGAAGCATAGCCCAGCGGGACGCGGATTCAATCCCTGTTTGAGACTTGAGGTCAGCTAATGCCTTTTACCCTACAGCAGATTCTTGCCGCTTAGATAATTTCATTCGCTACAGATAAGTTGCAGAAGAGTGCAGCGAGGGGAGTGGGTGAGGCAGGGAGGGAGGTGCCCCCAACTTAATAAATTCCGTGCACGTTGCGATAATAAAAAGTAAACATTAAATTAAAAAGGTGTTTCATGCGATGTCAATGCCATTCATGCATGTAAAACCACTCACGGAAATATGAATGAGTGCACAGTGTGGTCCGCACGTTGCACAGTGGTGAATGCAAATGGTATTTAAGTTAAGATTAAATAATGCAAGTGAACTCAAGAGATAAATCTATAGAAATATATCGAAACAAGAGCGAAAGATGATGATGATTTGTTTAATCTTTCTTGCTTTGCTACTGACGCTGCTCGATTTCATTCACTAACTTGCACTCACATTCCAATCCATGTCTATTTATTTTCCTAATTCTATGCTGATCCCTTTTATGGGATCCTCCCGATGGGGTCCTCCTTAGCGAGCTGTCACAGCGAACATTCAAACATTTCTCAAATGGTTTTATTGACTTTGGCTACACTGTGAATAAGTACACGAATAGTTGAGTGGTTTTCTGAGTGGGTGTGGGCAGGGCGGGGGGCAAACTTGTGATATCGCTAAGTAATCGAAAACAAAAAAAAAAATCCCCCGATAACCGAAGCACACAATGCTCATGACATTCCCATTCACTGTGTGTGTGTGTGTGTGTGTGTGTGTGTGTGTGTGTGTGTGTGTGTGAGTGCGTATTGCCATTAGCATTTCTCCAGCCATTGTCGTTGTCATTACCCCTTTTCGCCCGACAGCAAACCAAATACAGGGCAAGAGATAGAGAGAGAGAGAGAGTGGGAGAGGGACGTCGAATGTACGCCAAATGTGTCGGACGCTATGCATGGGAAATTGAATTTCCCATTATCGTATAAATGAAAATTAATGAAATTTTTGCGAGCTTGAAGCTTCACGCTCGCATTTGTAATGCCGCCAGCGAGCGCAGTGTGCGGAGTAAAAGTTTCTGCGCTGTTAGCTGATTGAATGCATAAAGTGACATGGACAGGCGACATTGGGGACAGCTGGGACAGTATGCCAGGGGGGTGGGGCGCTGACTGGGTACAGTGGGGTAGTGGTGCACAGTGACAGAGTGTGAGCAACGAGTATCGTTGTGAGCACTGGAATTGACGGTGCGACGTTTTGAATTCGACAGCATTCATCAGCGCATTACTCATACGCCACGTGCAACGCACTGATTTCTGTGCTGTGCTCTGCTCTGCTGTGCTGTCATAAAAGTACTTGGGAAGTCGGTCACTTGGCCAGTCGGACAGTGGGCGAGTGGGGCCAGCAGAAGAGACGGAGATGGTGTTGGTCGTTCGCCCGAATTGATTTCGTATTTCGTGGCACATAAGTCAAACGAATTTCGTATCAATAAGCAGCAGAGCTGTACCAGGATTGGGGCTGAGTCGGGTAAATATAATAAAAATGAAAAGCAAATAAAATATTTACACATGCGAGAGTACGAACACAAATAAATAAACACAAATAAAAAATGGCAGAGCGCAGAGCGAGGAGCGGGGCGATGACAGCGATAAGGACAACGACGGATGGCGAAATGGACGAGGGCCAATTGAGAAAATGAATTTACTATGTACGAAATGGTTAACTACAAATATGTTGTGATAGTAGCAGTGGCTGCTATGCCAGCATGCACAGTGGTACTAGCTCTTAGAACATTCGAGAGAACAAGAACTGAAAGTAACTTCAGTCAAAGCCATAAAGAAGAGGCAGCTGTAAGCTTACTTTAGGCAGTGTTGAAGAGCTCTTATAACCTCTTATAATCTCTTTGTTGAATGATCTCTTTTAATACATATATGATGATCTCTTATAATCATATTTGATTTGAAAGGCTTTAGTTCTTAGCCTTCAGAAAACTGACAGTCTTGTTCAATTCATTTTTCATAGATAGTTCAACTTTCTCTCAATCTCACAGCCAAATTAGATTCACTGGCAATTCCATGCGCTTGCCCCACTGTGCATAGCACGACTGTCAGTTCGTCGCTTGGGTTTACTTCGTCGTTGTATCTTTGCTAACTACTACTGACTGGGTTGCCCACTGCTACAACCCTCACTCGCCCCTCTGCTCATGCTCGACTGCTCCTGCCACCACCTGACTGTCGCTGTCCGCGCGAGCGTGACGCTTGTTCAACTGTTTACAGTTGTTGGACGTAGCCAGTGCTCCACGCTGAAGCTGCTCCTTCTCGGTCTGCGGCTCTGTCCATCTGAAACTGAAGCTGATTGAGGAAATGCGCATCAAGCGCTCTGAGGCACTGCCAATAAACTATGCGCCTGTCTCCAGCTCCCTGTGCCGAACTTCGTCTGCATCTTCGTCTCCTTCTGCTCCGCATTGATCTCCGGAGAGAAAGAGAGAGATAGACACACACACACAGGGAGAGAGAGAGAGAGAGAGAGAGGGAGAGAGAGAGAGCCTGTGAAATCCTATAAATATGCCATTTGAAAGATAATGCAGCAATAACAAAATGATGGCCAGGATGAAACCGGACGAGCAGAGGGAGGAGGACGTGCCACGACATAGCACGACGAGCCTTGGCCAAAGATAAATAGGCAGCAGTAGGCAAACAAGATGAGCAAACAGACGAAGCTCGCTCGCACTCGCTGTATATCTCCGACTGTCTGTCTCTCTCTCCTCCTCTCTCTTTGTGTCTCCCTTCCCCCTCCCTTTCTGCTGCTTGCATCGTGGCGTGCAGGCAAGCTGTGCTACAGGCGAGCAAACAGCGTGCGGCGAGAGGACAACGCCAAAGGCGGCGAAACGCATTTGGAAACGCAATGAGAAACAGTCGCACACATACAGCCACACATACACAGAGCAAACACACACATACACATCGTGGTAGTCACATAAAAATGCCAACTGTCCGCTTGTGTGACTGAGCCTGTCAGCAGGACATGTGCATGAGACACACACAAGAAAATAGATAGATTTGGACGACGACGAAGAGCTTGGATTTTCTAAAGGAAAAATTAGAAATGCAACAGCAGATAGAAGGGGAGGGGTGGGGGAAGGGGACTCTGGGGAAGGAAGGCTGAGGGCAGCCAAGTCAGCAGCGGGCAAATAACAAAAATAGTAAATAGTTTGCCCCGTTTGAAAGTTGTAGCGTATTTTATATGAGCCTCAGCCGAAAGCAGAGCAAGCCAAAGCTAAAAAGGCTGAACAGTAGATGCCTTGGCTTACACTCACATACACATACAAATATACACACATAGTTCTACACACACAGTTGTTTGCTAGATTAAATTTACTACATTTGAAATTGAATAACTAAAGCTCCCGAAGGATCATCTTCATTTTGTATTTATCCAGAATGAATGGTAAACGACAGTTGAAAAAACACACACACGCAGGGAGGGATGAGCGAGAGGGAGAGGAGGTGGAGGGGGTGTGTGAGAGAAGGATGGATTGATGATAGAAGCAGCCGTAGCAATGGCAAACAAAATATTGCAGAAATACGACTGAGCCAACGACAGGACAAACGGGTAAGAAAGACAGCCAGGCGGACTGACTGACAGACAGACAGATAGAGAGGTAGATAGAGAGACATATAAAGAGAGAGAGAGAGGGAGGGAGAGACACTGACTGAAAGCGACAGACAACGGACAGACACAGATACGAAAACAATCAGTAATGTAATAGAAATGCCGACGGAACTGAAAGCAGGCGAGCAGACGGCGTAGGGCAACATTGCCTCCTGGGGGTCGAGGCGGGGAAAGGGAGGAACCCAACACAGGATCGACTGCAAAAGAACAGGCAACAGCAAGGCATTGAGGTAGGCGGGGAGGCCAGCAAGACACTCGGAAGACAGTTGCCAATGGGGTTCGGCAGGAAACAGTTTGACAAGCCGTTGAAATTTATATTGAAAGATGTTTGTCAGGCTGCAGGGATTAAGTAAGTGTCCCTGTTACCCCAAACGACAGCAGCACTCGCGTTGTGCTGATCATATTATCTGACCAGGAGGGAAGAGCGGAGAAGGAGAGGGAGAGGAAAGGAGAATGGCTTAAGGTACTCATTGCATATGCCTGTCGAGCTTGACTCGAGGATAAAAGAGCAGCCTCATTATGGCTTAGCGATTTGACAAACAGCTGCCGCCTCAGCTGCCACGCACCTGCCACACACCTGCCACACACCTGCCACACACCTGACACAGACACATACACATACATATACACACAAAATCGCGACCATTCAACGCTAACCAAATCGCTGCCGCACGAGCAAACGCGTTAGGAATATGCAAAAATGGCAGTCGAAATGCTCAAGTCAGGTGTGTTTACATTTGTGTGCGTGTATGTGTGTGTGTGCGTGTGTGTGTAAAGCATTTTGCAACAATGACTAAAAGGGGTACTCACTCTGTGCCTGGGAATTGGGTATTAGAAGCAAATCGGGCATGCGTGTGGCACATGGGGCGTACGGGTTATATTGTGTTTGGCAAGGCAGTTGCGGATGCGAAGGCGGAGGTGGAGGCGGATGCGGATGTTGAGTTCTCTTTTCTTTTCATTTTTCTGCCTTCTTTGCATTTGCTGGCCTGACTATGTGTGTGCCTGAGTCTGTGTGCGTGTGTGTGAAGAAGGCCGTCTTCAGTGTTATGAATAAACATAAAAGCGGTTTGGCTTCTTATCGCGGAAAGCATCAAGAATTCAATTGTATTTAGTACACACACACACACACACACACAGACTCATACACACGCACAATCGATTGACAAGCACAAAAGAAAATGCTATATGTGGGGTTCCACATGGCGTATGAATACATGCGAATATTACTCATACGCCCAGCGTGCCAAAACCATTTGATTATCTGCAGTCAAATTGAAGCGCACACACACACACACTCTCGTACTCAAACATACGCACACGCATATGATATGAGCTTAGTTAAGACTAAGCCGAGCAAGAGCAATGCCAGTTCGATTGATACAGGTTCATCCTAGTCCAAAGGGAAGGATCAAAGTAGAGTACATTTGCCTGAACTCCGGCCTGCCTGTCTGCCCCCTTGCCTGCCTGCAGCGCATAGTAAACACAAGAGTTAAATGCATCATTTTGATTGTGCAATAAATTTCCATTTGTTGCCATTGCGCAATGTGACATGGATAAATCGAAAGCAAATTGAGAAAGCAAATTACAATTAATAAATAAACAAACTTGCTGCTGCTGCTGCTGCTGCTGCTGCTGCTGCTAGTATTGCTGCCAGGCATATGGCAGTGATCCAGTCTGACCAGGTTGACCTGACCTGCTGCACAGATTCTCTATTGATTTTCTCGTCCAATTCTGTTGCCTGTCAATCGCAATCAGAATTTCCCCGTATAGGCTCGTCTCCACTCTGGGATAGAGAGAGAGTTGGAAAACTCAAAGGGAAATTGCCGCCAAGTCACTTTCTAACTTTGCAACTTTCTGAACTTCGCCCATGTTCGCCTTCGTGTTGGCTTTATTGTTGTCCCAATTCGGTTTCCTGGAACACGTGTTCCCCGAGTGCATCACCTGCTGCCCAAAAAGTTGGCGCACACAAAACGAACCGCATTGACAGTACAAGGAGTAGAAGGAGAAGAGAGGAACTCGGTCAAATGGATTTGCCTCGTTCTGTTCGCCTGCTTGCGGATCCCTAGGCCGGTGCCGCTTGCAAGCCTGATCCCCATTTGCTCGACCGCTCACGGCGACCTACGTTAAGTGTCAAACACATTTTACTTGGCAATTTCTTGGGTCGCTCAACTTGGTAACCACCTACATCGCCAGCCAGTTGCCACTCTCTTCTCTGGCCCAGTGCCACGCCCACATTCCCAGAGGCGCGTAAAGTTCTCATTTCTCGTGCTCATGTCGTAGGCGTTGCCAACTCTAATGAAATGATTCATTTCCGTTATCCGTTCTATTTCAATGTGTGGGTGTCTCTGTGTTCCATATGTGTGCGTGTGAGTACATGTGGATAAATATTTATCTGTGTGTGTGTATGTGTGTGTGTATGTTTGTGCCTCGCACACTTGACACTTTCTTTCCGTTTCGGCTTGGGCTCTCCGGTTCGTGGCTGCGGCTTTGCTTCGTTGGCTTTGACTTTGCCACGTTGATAAATTTGTGTAAATCCGTTTTAGCCAATTTCCACACTCACACAAAGGCACACATACTCACACTCACATACACACACACACATTCACACACTCACTCACACGTGCTAATGTCCTTGGAGAGCGACATACACCTTTTTGCTGCCACAGCTTGTGGTTTTGCGCTCCTCCTTTTGGACCTTTCCACTTGGGACCTCTCTCGCTCGCTCACTCAATGTTGTTACTCCTTATCCTACTTCTCCTCCTCCCTGGCTGTTTTGTTCTTTATTTTTTTTGTGCCTTTATATTAGCTCCCGTTTTACGTTTCGGCGCGCCAAGATTACCGTTCGCTGATATCTTACACGATAATTTCGCCAGCCTCGACAGATCACGGTGGTAATAAATAATATTAATGCCTAGCAAAACTTAAAAAATGGAATTTCAAGTGAACCCGCATTCCTTAGAGAATTTTTCGTGCAATTTCCCAAATTAAAAATAGAAACAGTCGTAAAATGTTGATCATTTTTTAAGTAATCTTAAAAGAGGTTTCAGGCTGGCAAACACCTTAAAGTGGTAGTCTTATATATCTTCTTCATATATATCATACTATCTCTTGCTCATCTGTCTATAATTCTAGCTATTTATATTTGTTTTTCTCTGACTATCGAAAATCAAAAATGCCCAAAAAAGTATGCAACAAATTTTCATCAACTCATTTGATGCATTAAACTTTGCTACACACATGACATCCTCCGCCCTCCTGCCGACCTGTTCAATGCTCTCTCGTATCGAGGGCCTTGTGGCCGCAGCCAACTTCAGAAATTGCCTCGTGTTTAAATAATTTGTGCAATTTCTTTTTTCGACGCTTTGTTAAACGTTTTTCGCTTTGTTTGGCATTTTTGCGCTGTTTTTTCTTATATGTTTTTTTTTTGTTCTGTTGCTTTTTGTTTGTTTCGTGTTGCTTGTTTTTGATTTTTTTTTTTTGTCGCTCCTCTCGTTTTTTTTTTTTTGCTTGTAGCCACTGGTCTGTGGTTTCATCTGCAGCCGACAGGGGGCGGCAGTGTGCTGGCCTGGTCAGAGAGAGAGAGAGAGAGAGAGAGAGAGAGAGAAAGCTGTCGCGGCTTCGGCAAACGGTTTCGGTCACATGTTTCATGCCAGTTACAGCATGTGAAAGACGAGAGCCTAGTGGGCAGTAGCCCCAGCATTCCTTCCTTCCCTACCCCTGCTCCCGTCCCCCTGGCTCTGGCAACTTGCCGCTGGCCTGCTACGAACGCTGTCCTCGGCTCATAACTTATGCCAGAGGCGGCAAAAATGTGCCGGGCCCAAAATGGCAAATGGCAAATGGCGAGCAGCAGGCAGCGCTGCGCATTTGTTACCACCAATGGCAGTGGCAATGTTGTCACAGACACACATACTCGCACACACACACTTACACAGACTTATATGGTCAGCGCTCCTGTCTTTTGGCTCCGCACCTGACCCCGGGGCATCACTTTTGAAACATTTACTTTATGTTGTTCACAGGAAATTATATTTTTTCCTCGCCGCCGTTGCGCTCGCTGCCACGCCCACAATGTCAGCTGCCCCTTTGCAGCAGCAGCATCAGCAGCAACGTTGTGCAGCACATTTAGTTTTAGCTGAGTTGTCAATGGCAGCAGCAGAAGCAGCGGCAGAGCAGAGCTGCCATGTCCTTGCGGACAGGAAGCAAACTCATTGAGGAAACAGCTTTTTAGCCGTAACAAGTTGCACACACACACGCACACACACACTGGCACATACACCCGCTCAGATCAGCAGAGCTGCCAACTTGTTTGCCATGCTAATTTATTTATAGACAGCATTTTCAGGGGGGTCAGCCGCCTTCAACCTGGTCAAAAGTTCGTGTTGTTGTTATTTTCTTTTTCCTTCTCGGCCTTTTGCTGTTGCTGTTTTTGTTTTGTGCCTGTTCCGTGCAAATTTCCGCCGCAGACGACAAATTACATACGTGCATTGGGCCAGGTGAGACCCTAGACTCGAATTCCGGACACGGGTCGAGCATTTTTTTTGGGTTGCTTCTTAATTCGATGTGCAGCTGCATAAACAAATCATTAAATGGCCGTCAAACTCATTTGTGAAAAACATATTTGGGTCACTAGTACGGCCTCTTTCTCTCTTTCTCTCTCACTCTCTCTCTCTCTCTCTGTCTTTCTTTCTTACTTCCTCTCTGTTCCATTCTCTTCACTCTGGCCCTTTTTCCGTGCTCTGCTTACACTATTTTGCCACACTATTGCCTTGCGGTCAGCCTGCTCTCGAGCTTAATATAGCCAGGTTGCCTTCGTTCTCTCCCCCTGCATTCCCCTCTCTCTTACTGCCTTCTTTTCCCGCACTTTGGTTCATTTTTTGTGCCTCTGTGGAATGGGCAGAAACCTCTTTAGCTACCTGTGGAAAACAAAAACTGGGCGTTAAAAAGCAAGCAAGCTTGGCGCACGTGGCGTATACTCTATACTGCCGTTTCATTTGTACCCAGTAAAGACACAAAGACAACGAGTGCTGATCAGTAATACGTTAAAGGGTATTGGCCAGTCGAGTCTGGAAGTGACTCCTGCCCCTGCCGCCGTAGTTTGTTGGCAACATGATAAGTAGCATAGCCATTAAAAGAAAAGCTGCAAACGTCGCTCGCAAATGGAACGCGACCACTTTGGTTAATGTTCGGCAGCGCAGGTAGCAATGACGGCGTCCGTGGTGGTAAAAGCATATCGCCAACAGGCCAACAGGCAACAGGCCATAAGCAACAACAACAAACAAGCAACGAACAACGTGCAACATTTAACATTCAGCAGCCACGAGTCGCGACATGCAACATTCAGCAGCACGGACATGCCCCGTCGTCCACATGCCACAGGCCGTGGCATGCATTCATTTGGTGCCACACCTCCATTCAGCTGGCCACTCTCCATAACACCACCCCCCCCTTACCACAAAATAGGTTGCAAAGGATGTACAAAGTTGTGTGTGGCAGATAGGGTCCTGGCAGATGCCACAACACTCAAATACCTAACAATTTCCATGAATCATTCTACATTCATTCGCCGAGAAGGAGTAGGTGCCAGTGAGTGCGAATGAATGCGAGTGAATGATTGTAAGCTTTGCTAGATTGGTTAATTTCCTAATGAGCTGCATTTAATCTGCGCAAGTATCTCAGTCCATCTCTGTCTCTCTCTTTACAACACAATTCTTTCCCTCTGCTTGTAACTCACTTTAAATTCAAACAGGTTCCTCCTGTTCCTCTTTCCTTCTATCTCCCCTATCACTTTCGTACAACACGCTGCACTTCAATTATTCATTCGATTCGTATGCTGCACTCACTCACTCCATTCACTGCACTCGTTTCGTTTGGCCAACCAAAACTCTCGTTATGCTTTGTCTTCTTCGGTCTGCGCCTGCAGCTTAAGTGCATTTTCAGCATCGCTTGCCCCACTGTGCGGTGCATGCAACACCTGCAGCTGACAGGCAGCCCACACTGATCCCGGTCCATCCTGGCATCCTGGCATCCTTCTCTGCACCATCTGCTGAATCATATTCTTCATTCAGCGGCGCTCGACAGAAATTCGTTTCAATTTGTAAAACGTTTTCATTGTGCGCGCGACGTGGTAAATTTCATATTTTTTGCAGGGGGGTCGAAAAGGAGAGTGGAAGAAGGGGTAGGTGCCACACCTCGACATGACAGCTGTTGACGTCATGCCCCGCCCCTGCCCGCTCTCGTTCTCACTGCAACTCGCGGCACTAACAATAAATGAAAAGCAATTTATGCCGCAGAAGGCGCGCCGGACGTAGCCGGACAACGTTCGGGAGGGGCGGGGGAAGACGGCAGAGACAGAGGGTGCTTGTGGGTGGCAGAAGAAGGGAGCGCGGAGGGGGCCCCGCCGGCAAAGGTGAACTGAATCAAGGTACAGAAAGCATTTTCTCAAAAGCATTTGCCACATTTAGTGGCGCCAATTGTGTTGCTGCCGCGCTCAAGCCTGGATTGCCCTCTATCAACTTGTTTTGCCACCTTCCCCCATTCCCCGCACCCTCGGCGAGCATCGTTGCTGCTTTCTATACAACATTCTAAGCTGCTTTAATGGTCCACAACATTTTTGAGTATTAAAATGCTCGCCACAGACACAGACAGAAACAGACATTGTGCAGTCAGTCAGTTGTAGGCGTGGCACTGCCTCCCTTCACTGCCTGCCTTCACGTGGCATTGCTCAGCTGAGTGTTCGAGGCTGGTGGCCATAAATAAGACCATTTTCTTAAGCGACTTTCCTGCCCACAAAACTTTGCCGCCACCTTTAGAGGCGCCCAGCGTGGCGCAGGCAAATCGAAGTTCCATGCTGCCTTGTCTTCTTTTCTTCATCCGCCTCTTGTTGTTCAACTCGACTGGCAGCAGACAGCAGGACAGAGGGACAGAAGGACAGGCAGAGGGACCCCCGAGAGGGGTCGCACTCACCTTTTGTTGGCCCCAGGAATTTCTATTTTATTTTATTCTATCTTACATTGCGTTTCTGTTCCTTTGAAAGTGGAATAAATATGGCCACAGCAGCAACAGCAACAGCAACAATAAAAAGGACTGAGCAGCAGCAACACGTTTACAAATTTTCGCTATAAAAATTTATGCAAATTAAAAAATGCTCCATTCCATCTATAAAATGAACCGATGTTTCTACTCGCTAAGCTCCATCTTCTTCTCCCTCTTCTTCTGCTTGAGCATCTTCTTATTCTTCTTGACACAGCATGTGGAATTTATGGCTGGGAAAATGCAAATGCGAAATGCGGTCGAGAAACTGATTTTTGAAGAGCAAGCACCGAAGAACTGAAGAACATCATCGTTTTATGGGAAGATGAAACACAATTTCAGCAGCATGACATAGACATAAGCAAGAACTAACTGCAAAACAATACTGTTTTCCAACACTGCAGTTATTACAAGTCTTAAAAAGAGAGAAAGAGAGTGAGCAATAAACCGTTTGTCATCATACAATAGTTCAATCACTTAGCTGATAAGCAACACTGTTTCCCAACACTAAAACACTTTCAAGTCCAAAGCTCATAAAAGTTGCAGTTCAAAGTTGAAGGTTCCAAAATATCAACTCTTCTGCAGAGAAAGAAAAAGAGAGTAAGAGAAACCCCTTTTCTTGCACATGAAAATCGAAAATCAAACACTTAGCAACATTGTTTCCCAACACTGAAACGCTTTCATGTCTGAAGCTCATTAAAGCTCAAAGAGATAAACAAAGGAAGATAAAAATAAGAGGAGAAGAAGAATGAGAAGACGGGAAAGAAAGAGAAAGGAATAGAGTGAGAGATAAACCCTTTTCCTGGCACAAGAAAATCATAATTCAATTAATTTTCCTATGCCTCTCGAGTACTTTCAACATTAGATCAGCATTTTCCGCCTGACTCCATTTCGCAGTTGCTCAGTTCCTCAGTTTTCATCAGGCCCATTCAAGTTGCCCATTTCCGGAGCTTTTCCTCCTGTCCGGCCATAATTATCTCTCTCTGTCTCTCTCTTTCCCTCGGCCAAATCCTGCGAGAATCCTGTCATCTTTAACGTGTTCATTTGCGATGCCGCAATCAGTTATGTCGCTGCTTGCTGCGTGCCTCAGCGTGCACAGTGGCATCAGAGGAAGCAAACACTCCACCAATTTGCTAGTAAAAGCAGTTTTGCCACACTTTGGCACAGTGTGCAGCCGAAGGCAGCCGCAACTGGACATGGTCTAAGGCTCTTAAGGATGTGCGTACCCCCAAAATATGCGATGCCATAACCGACTGACTGGCTCATCCCATGCCATTCCATTTGGCAACCCATACCACCCCATCCCATCCCACCCCATCCCATCTCATTCCATTCCATCCCGTACCGTTTCATTTCATTTCATTTCATTTTGTTTTAATAAATTAAAATGTCAAGTTGATAAATGAAGGTTGCGAGTTGCGAGTCTCATGTGTCGGCGACGTTGGCGGCATTTTTGAAGCGGCATCAGGCACCAAAAAGTGTCGCATTGTTGTAGGCGCCACACACACACTTACAGACACACACCCTCACATGCCCAGAGACTGAGCATCACATTAGCGTTTGCCGGCCAGTGTCCATTGTCCCTCGTGTCCATTGTGCCTCGTCTCCCTGGTGCCCCTTTTTTGTGGCTCGGGCTTCTCTTCATGCTGCGCACATCCGTTTCAGTCGTTTGTGGTTCGCTCACTAAATTATGTTGTTGTTAGTTGCACTGGAAAGGAAAGAATGTGGGGGAGTGTAGGGGGGCTGTGGCTGGGGCAACATCATTTTTGCTAGGGCTCTGGGAGAGCACTGCGGTTGTCTAAGTGGTTATGAGTTAATTTTATTTATTTATTTATATTTTATTGTTATCATTTATTTCACTTCTTCTTTTCCCCTCCATCCATCTCTTTGCGGTTCTCTGTAAGTGCGCATTATATTATTCTTTCCAAGCTGAGCAAACATATGTGTGAGTGTGTGAGTGCGAGTGTGAGTGTGACTATGAGTATATTGCCATTTCTATTCCAATTCCGTTCCCTATTCTCCATCGTATTCGCATTCCCATTTGTTGCTGCTGCCGGCTTGATTTCTATCCGAACCGTAATTTTTATGTTGCGTTATTGCCTTTGGCTTAAAAAGGTCCCAGACCTAGATCCATGTCTGCTCCCTGCTCCTGCCACTTCATCTTCAACCGAATACAGGGAGTAGAAATGAGAAAACCGAATGAAAAGACATTTCCGTCCCTCATTAAATTTGTCTACGCATTTATTTGTCAGCAAGTCGTAAAACTCGGAACACGCAATTTTATTAGTCACTGTGCCTCTGTCCCTATCCCCAGTACCGCCTCCCTGCACACCTAACCCCCCAACCCCTACCCCCCTTACTAGTGTCTCTCGTCTGTGTCCAGTCGAGGCTAAAAAAGGTCGCTTTGATTACTTTGGGATAAGCGCCATATGCGACATGCGGGCGACACGAGATGCGGGGAAGGTGAAGGCGAGACAAAGGCGAAGGCATAAGCTTCGTCCAGGTGAGAAAACAAACAGATGGCAGCATATCGCATCAGCTGGAGAAGAGTAGCAAAGCCCAAGACAAGATTGGATCTTGGCCAATTCAAATGCGTGGGCAACACGTGCATAAGTAATTATCGTAATTGAGATGTGTCGTCGAGGAGAGGTGTGGTGGGCGAGGGTGAAGACACACACCTGTCTAGCAGCAGCAGCACACAACCCTTTCTTCCACCCCATGCTGCCTGTACCCCCCTGGTGGCAACTTTTGTGCCATATTAGCTGAGGCAATTTGAGTTTTCTTTTCGCTGCTTGTGTTTGGTTTCTTTGCCGGCACAAGGCAAGGCTCTCCCAGGAGAGAGGCGAGAAGGCAAGAGGGTGCTTTAATTGCCAGGAGACTGGGAGAGAGAGTGAGAGAGAGAGAAGGACAAAGCTGCACTGTCTCGCCGGAGAATTCGCTGTGCGACGAACTTGACTTTAACTAAATGCACTCAAGCAGAGCAGCATAGCTGGGGTAGGGGCATGGAGAGGGGTGCGAGGGGCGAGGGGCGACAGCTCTGGGACTGGCGCTGCTGCTGCTGCTGCTGCACTTGAACTCGGCCTAGATCGAGAGAGCAAAGCAACTGCTAAAGTTTTTGTATTAAATTAAAACGCTGCACACAGAACTTTGCCACGCGCATCCGCTGGGAAGGAGCAGGCCGACCTGGCGTATGCGCAATGTGGGCGAGAAGAGACAAAGGAGAGAGGCCCATGGAAGTTTGCGCCATTGTTGGCAGCTTGAACGTAAATCGTTTTTGTTCCTTCTCCACGTCGACATCCTCGACGGCGTCTGGGCCTGCTGAGCATTTGGCCGGCTCGGCTCGTATTGCCACTATTATTAACAAGGCGCCCCAGCGGGGAGAGGGGGGACGGGCAGTCGGGGCAGACTGAAGATCTGGCGCTTGCCTGGTGCTTGTGTGGCGTCTCTGAAGTGCAAGTGCAACAACAGCCACAACAACAACTGCTAGCAAATCCCAAAGCAAAACTTTTTCTTGCCACGCGGTTAGTTACTGCTAAGACAGCTTGTTTTTATTATAGTTGCCTCAGCTTCCTACCAACCCCCCCACCTTGCTCCAATCCCCTTGCAACTGCTACTCGAAGATCTTGTTTGGGTCTGGCGCACAAAAGCGAATCGCTGCCTGCGGCTGCAGCTCTGCGGCCACGGCAACGGCGGAGGCTGCGGCTTTGGCAGAAACTTTAAAGCCCAACCCCAAATACCGAATTGGCAAACTGTGCGAAGCGCTTCAAACGCGCCGCAAGTTGCTTAAATCATTCGAGAATGTTCGATGTGGCATGCAACTAGCTGAAGAGTGCGATGATGAGATGGGTTCGACACACTCCGAGTGCAGTGCAGTTCGGTTTCAAGCGCTTCTCGGGGATAAGAGACAGACACGCATGGAAATGAGATGCTCAAATACGTATTAAATACTCGTTTCAAACACACGCAAACACACGCACACAAATGCAGCAGGCACACACATGCCTTGGCATAAATTGAAAAAACACAACAACAAAAGGAAAAGGAAAAAGGGAAATGTGGAAAACTGAAAAAACACAATTTATTAAAATCAAAAACACAAAAATAACGCAATTAGTGGCGGGTTGGAGCATTAATAAATTGTTGTGTACTCTCTCTCTCTCTCTCTCTCTCTCTCTCACTCTCCCATTTGCTGTCTCTTTCGCGCTGTCTCTCTGTGTGTTTGTATGTGGCTTGTTTTATGAGTTTTTTCGTTTTAATTTCCTTCTCTTAATGGAAAAAAGCGTGTGGAGAGGGGGGAGAGAGAGGAAATGGGGGAGAGTCACACGAATGCTGCGTATAATAAATATGAGTTTGATACGAAAAATGCAATTAAAATGTATGAAAGGAGCTCGGCGAAGACGCACCGCGCACACACACAAACACACATACGCACACACACACTCGGCGACTGTGGAGGCCATTCATGCAAAACATCAAAGTGGCAGCGAGCGCAGGAGTGAGCGAGAGGGAAGGCCAATGCGTAGGCGGAGACGGCAATTTAGCGTAGCAGACTTTTAGGCTCGCCAAGAAAAAGTTAAAAATCTGCAATCGAGAAATACAAATGAAATTAAATGTGCCTGTGTATGTGTGCCTGTATGAGTATGCCTGTACGTGTATATGTATGTGTATGTGTATATGTATGTATGTGTGTGTTTGTTGTGCTTGGCGTGAATTCTTTTTCATTAACAGGCGCCACTTGAGCAACAACAGCAACTGCGGCACTTAAGCGGAGCAGCTGCCATTGCCGTTGTCGAACTCTGGCAATAGCACACATAACGCAGATAGAAAAACACAGTAGCGACTGGCCAGGGGGGAACTGGGAAGGGAAGGGGAGTGCAGGCAGCAGGAGTAGCGACTGTATCGCGCTTGACTTTGACTTTAATTTCAACGCGCGCGTGAAGAGTCAAAAGTAACTGCTGCGTTTCAGTGTCTCATCTTGCTGCCATCTATACTTCCCCTCTCACTCCCTTCTTTGCTCTCTCTCTCTCAATCTTTCACTCTCCCACTCTCTCTCTCTCTCTCTCTCTCCTTGTCTATCTCTCGTCCCGGCCACAACTGCCGTTTAATCTTTTCCTTTTGCTACCCTGCAGCATTGTGTGCGTTGCTGTTGCTGCTCGCCTTACAGTTCATAAATAGTCAACAACCGCAGCCTGAGCCCTGCACAATGCCATGTTACACTCTCCCACTCCCCCTCTCGACCCCTTTCCGTCGTCTCTTTCGCTTCTTTCTTTCGCTCAGCCCCATCGTCCTGCCTCGCTTGCGGCCTTTCACATGCGATTTCCTTATTGTTGCCGTTATGTGATTTGCAGTGAAAGTGCAGCAGCAGCAATAGCAGCAGGGGCAGCCTCGTGTAGTCTGCGCCCACATCTTCTCCCCCTTGCGCCCCCCTCTTCTACCCCTGCACTGCCTACGGCTTCCGCCGGTTTGGCAGCTGCCTTCAATGAGCCACCGCCTTTATGCTTCACTTCCGTCAATCGTCTCTCGCTTATGGCCGATCTCAGTTGCTCGTCCGTTGCTAAGTGCCAACGGAAAGCGGAAGTCAACAGCAGGCGACGGCGGGCTACCGGAAGCAAGGGGGTGGGCAACACGTGGAGAAGGCGGGCGATTCAACTGCTGGCCTCGTCGCATTGTTACGTTTAGTGTTGTACATTTTTATTAGCGGCAATCAATCGGCTTAAATGGCTGCCTGACAGCGCACAATGGAGCTGCGGGTGCAGGGATATATATATATATATGGTATATATATGTATGTGTGTGTGTGTGTGTGTATGTCTAAGAGGGAGAGGGGATTCTGCTTAGGCTGTTAGTGCGAGTCTGTAGACTCTTGATTACGTTGTAGGGCGAGACAATAGACACCTTTGGTACCTTTTGATGATTTTGAGATTTGCCCAAAACTTGCCACAACATGACTAAGCTTTGTGTGTGTATTTATGGGTGTGTGTCTGTGTGTGAGTGTACGGGTATGCACTTTATCTGTATCTGAATCTGTATCACTATCTCTATCAAAATGTATCTGTATTTGTATCGCATGCATAACTAAAACTGCTCATTAGAAATTATTACAACAGTCGCAGGTTGACAGTTATGCACCTTGACCTGAGCTGAAGTAACTGATCTGTGGCACACACACACACACACATACATTACATACGTGCAGTTATTGTGTGTGGTCAGGCATAAATATGGATACAGTTTGAATAAAGGTAGGTGGGGGTGGTGCCAAATAAGCAAGGAAAAGGAGAACCAAACGGACTGCACGAAATCATTTGCATGCCAAGCCAAATGACAATGAGTTGTCATTCATTTGCACACACACAGCCACATACATACACACAGACACATACATACAAACATTTGCACGCAGGCATTGCTTTATTTGCGTGTTAAGCTGTGGCTGCCACATTGAACACCAAATGACCATTTGGGGCAGAGTCGATGCCGAGTCGATGCCACCAATTGGCAGGGCAGGCAGCAGGAAAATCCGTTTGTGATTTACATATGTAAGCCACTGGGCCATGCGGCTCCATGCCCGCCCATCTCCCCCCTTCCCCTACTGTCCCTCCTCCTACTTCTCCTCCTGTCCATCCTCCTGCTGCTTCTGCTGCTCCCAGGGAAATCCCAATGAAATACTTAAATGAAATCACAAACTGTTAACGCACAAACATCGAACATCAAACAAACATTCGTGTGCAGCTCCATGTGTGTGTATGCGTGTGTGTGTGTGTCTGTGTGTGTGCATGCATTGTCAGCTCTGCGATGGGGAAAAGATTAATTGTCCGAGTTGGTCGAATCAAACCAAGTCCAAGGCTCGCAACTGCAGCTCCGCTCAACAGCGAATCGCAATTCAAAATATGCCCAAATGTGCAACGTCTGTCTGCCTGTCTGCCCCTAGCTGTGGCAGTAACAACAGCAGCAGCAGCAGTAGCAACAGCACCAGAACTATACTTGTATTAGTGCGAGTATTCATTCCATTAGCTCGAGCAAACAGCTCGGCAACGGCTACGGCTACGGCTAATTAATTGCGACGTTTATTTTAACATTGCCAACTCACTTGTGTTAATTTATGCTAATTCGTTAGCCACACCCACCGCCCCCTGCGCCATACATATTAACCTGCCACTAGCAGCCAATTACACAGCACATCCATAATGAAGTGCCAGCTGCTCAAGAGGAAGGGGAGTAGGTGCAGAGCTGTCGCCTGTTTACAGAGTAACTCACAGTCGAGTCGAGTGTGCTTGACGTACTATCGCCAAATATCAATGTTGTAGCCTCTGATCTAGGTGTTAATACGGACTGATGCATTTATAGTATTGTCTTCAATTGTTAACAGAGTAGTTTACGGTCGAGTTAAGGCCATATTGTAGATCAAAAATTAGAAACAGGACTGTCGCCAACTATAGTTATCCTAGCTCTTATAGAGTCCAAGATCTGGGTGTTCATACGGACAGAAATGGTTTTATTCTCTCAACTGCTGCTGATAATGAATATATACTTTTTGTGGCATCAATGGTACGCCCTTCTAGCAATTACAGACAAAGTTACAACACTCTGCCGCTCTAAATTAAATATTAGTTTATAATTTATAAATATGATACAATGAATAGGTACCTTGTTTATAATTGCGGCTACCTTAAACTGCATTTTTGAACAGATGTCAGCAACTTAATTCCAAATAAATGTACTTACTATTTATAGTTGTAGGAAACTTGTTAAACTTAAAGGATTTATAGAGTATCATTTCAGTATTTTGGGCAATTTTGTTGATCATTTAGGCTCTACCAGGTTCCGCATTTTCTTCTGCCTTTAAAGGTGCTGCATAACTGTAATTAATTAGTATTATCTTGCCAGGGTCTGGACGCAGTTGAAGAAGTTGAATGCTTTGAAAATTCTCAGTTTGCTGGAGCTGCTGCGTGTGCAATAAAAGCCGCACTCATGACACGATGATGGCATCGCTATAACCATAACTCTTTTTTGCGGGGCAGCTTTTCCCTTTTAAATGCGAAAGGGGAGGCAAATAGTGTGTGTGCGGTGCGAGGTGTGCGTATTAGGGTGTGTGTGTGTGTGTGTGTGTGTCTGCGAGTCTGCTGGTGTGTGTGTGCGTTGTTTTTTCACTCCTCCAGCTGGTCTTTATTTTTTGTTGCACGTCGCACAGTCGATATATCAACAACTTTCATTTGCGTGTGCTAGACTAACCCCCTTCCCTCTCCTGCCCTCTTCCCCTTCTGCACCTCTTCACAGTCGCCATCCCCTTTAAATGCATTTATGTTTGCTGTTTGCATGCGTTTAGCTTCGTTAGTTGTCGTTAGTCTCTGAGCCGCTTGCCAGCTCCCCTCCACGCCCCGTTGCTCCTCTCCCACCTTCTCTTGCTGCCCGTTGCCCGTTGCCCGTTGCCCGCGTTGCCAGCTGTCCCGTTTCCAGTTGGCAGCATGCACCACAGGCGTACGCTAAAAGTGTTGACAGGGCAGTGAAGGAGGGGTAAGGGGATGGGGGGACGTGGGGACGGAAGGAAGGAAGGAGTCTGCTGCTGTTGCTGCTGTGTGAGTTTAATTGTCGCAATGCGACCGGCAACAAAGCGCACCCGACTGCAGCAGCAATCGCAGCGCAGCGCAGCGACTCCCCCAAAGAGCAGCCCCTCTTCCCCGATCCCTCTCTCTTCCTGCTCTTCCAGGCCACTGCCAGCCATTTTTCAATGCACATATGTGTGCGTGTGTCGGTGTCTGTATTTGTGTGTGTGCGAGATGCTGCTGCTGCTGCTGCTGGCAATGTAAATCGCCAAAATTGTCCCGACAACGTCGTGTGTTTTCGGCTTTCGACGAAATTTGCCTACAATTTTTGCCAGTTGCCAGAAAACTTGGCACGGCAAAAAGGAAAGACAAATATTTTCGTTGCTTGTGTGATAAAAACTGCATGCGAGTGTGTGTGTGTGTGTGTGTGTGTGTGTGTGTGTGTGTGCATGGATGTTTGTGCGTATGCCGCCCGAGAAAATATGGTGCAATAAACTTTGCGCTCGCGACATGCGCGCATTTTTGAAGGCTCCTGTTGAGCGCCACAGCCAAACAAACACACACACACACACACAACGTACGTATGCAATTTGAGTTTTTGGTGCTGGCAAAATTTGTAATTTCGTGTTACACTCGAGGCCTTTTCAAGTCACGAATAGTTTCGGCTGCAACCCTACTGCGACTTCGCCAAACTGCTTCAGGGGCCATCAAGGTATGCAAAATGCATGTGCAAGTACGTGGGCGTGGCACAAGGGATACAATACATTTGCGACTTGAGTTGAAGACAATAGCGAAAAGTCGCAAAATCAGTTACAACTGTGGGTGCTGTGAACATTTTTAAAGCACATGCAGTGACTACGAGTAACAGTTACTGCAAGAGTCACTTGCATAAATTGGGAATGACTCATTAAAACTCTTAGATATAATACAGTGAACAAAAGGGAGCGCAGTGACAGTAGCGGTTACAGTAACCGAAACAGTTACAGAACAGGAACAGTGGCGATAACAGTGACGGTAGCAGTTACTGTGACAAACAGATTTACTATGACAGCAGCAGTTACACGGAAAGTAGCAGTTACAGTGACCGAAGCAGTTACAGTAACCGAAACAGTTACTGTGACAGTAGCAGAGACATTAACAGTGGCGGTAACAGTGACGGTAGCAGTTACTGTGACAGAGTTAATAACAAATACAGTAACGGAAACAGTAACTATGACAGTAGCAGTTACATTGACCGAAACAGTTACACATTATAACACATAACTTAAGAAAACTAAAGAGTTTAAAACAGATCACAGTCGCATATCAAAAAAGTAAGAGTTACATTTTAATAATTACTGATACCCCACAAACCAACCCAATACAAATTGCACTGATAATGAAGGCAACTCAATTTGACACAATTTATAGCAGACACTGCTCCCGTCACGGGTGAAAGATGAAGAGTAGCAGTTACCGCAAGCCGAGTTAATGAGGAGGGCAAAAAAACGCAGCAGGTGAATCGACCAGAAGCTTAGCCAATTTGACACTGCGACGAAGCTACAAAATTAGGTAGAGAAAACGGAAGTGGAAGTGGAAGTGGAAGAAGTGTGAAGAGTAGAGTGGGGGAGGAGAGGCAAAGAGGAAGGAAGAGGAGGGTGAGCAGTGAGCTAGGCAGATAACAACAGGTGTCTCCGGCTCAACGCTAATGCCGGGCCCTAAGCTCAGTTGCAGACGGCAACCAATTGGGCGGATTTATGAAGTGTGGCACGAGGAGAATGCGGGCAGCAGAGGGGTTACAGAACGGGGAGGGGAAGAGGATTTGGTGAGGCGGCGCTTAGGCGAAACAAAGCCGGAGACATGCACACAAATTGCGCAAGCAAACAAACAAGCACAAGACGCGAGCCACGCCCCCAGCAAGGGAAACCAAGCGTGGGAGCAGCAACAGCAGTGTGACTGGGGGCAGGGGAGGAGGGAATGATGACGAGGTGGGGGTTGGCTGAAATTTGTGCAACTCCCCAAGGCAGGCAGGGCGAACAGGTAACATTTTTATTAACAATAACTTATTTTGTGTAATAAACAATGTCGGCATTGTCTGTTTCCGTTACGGCTCGAAGAGCGACTGCAGGGACAAGAGGGCACGTAGTCAAAGCCAGCAATGGAGACGGAGACAGAGACAGAGACGTCGCTGCTGTAGCCGCAGAGGCAGCCGGAGCTGATACTGGTGCTGAAGCCAAAGCCTGCGCCTGAGCTGACACTTGAGGCGCCGCTTCAGCTGCTCGACATGGAAAGAGAATTCATGTTGTGTGAGTTGTGTGCCGAGGACTTTGTTAGCGGGATTACCTCAATTCCTGGCTCTTGGCTTCCGGTTGCCGTCAGAGTTCTCCGTGTGGCGTGTTGCGTGCAGCGTGTTGCCTCTCATACTGTTGTGTTTGTTGTTTGTGCGACTGCTTAAGTTACCCGTTGCCAGTTGCCAATTGCCAGTTGCCAGTTGCTACTGCTGCTGTTGCTGCTTTTTGCTGCTCAACTCATGCTGTGGCTGCTGCCACTTGCCATTTGCCATTTGCCACTTACCTCATGCCACATGCCGCATGCCCATTTCTGTGGCTGCCACTCGCTGGCGTTTTGTGCGCTCACCTAATAAAAGCTACAAATAATCACGCATTTATTATGCTCCTCAGCTGCATACGTGTGTGTGTGTGCATATGTGTGTGTGTGTCTGTGTGTGTGGCATTGTTGTCGTTTATCATATAATGTCGGACAAAAAAAGTGTTACAAATTCGCCTCAACTTGTCTTTTGTTCTAAGCCGCAGCTGCCCTAGAGACTCCATTCCAGATTCTGATTCAGCTTCTGATTTCAATTCTGATTTCACTCTGCATCTGTCTCTCTCTCTCTCTCTCTCTCTGTCGCACTCTCTCTCTCTCTATCTCTCTCTGTCCCACTCTCTCACCCTCTCTTTCCCTCTTGCTCTCCCTTTCACTCGCTGCCATTGTCTTTCCCGTTATGATTATCATCATAATGAAAGCTCATGCTGTGCTTATGCCAGCATCTTGGCCTTATTCAACACTGATTCGCATCTTCAGGGAAATTCTGCACTCCCGCCCACCTGTGCCCTACTCAGATCCCTTTGCCTCCCACCACCCACAAGCTCTGCCCTGCTTGAGCTCTTCATGAGGGTTGCGGTTAAGCAGATAATGGGTTAGTTAAAGATGTTGCCCTAAGTCGATAATTGGGGCTTGATTTGCATTATGACGGATTGTT
Organism: Zaprionus lachaisei; assembly: GCA_018901815.1. Classification (NCBI taxonomy): domain Eukaryota; kingdom Metazoa; phylum Arthropoda; class Insecta; order Diptera; family Drosophilidae; genus Zaprionus; species Zaprionus lachaisei. Next base: position 7,548,815 of record JAEIFI010000357.1, read on the forward strand.
GTCGAGATAAACCCGCTCTATTTATGAGGTGGATAGGTCTGAGTTTGTCCTCATTTATGAGCACCTTGTTTGCTCCTTCGTGAGTGATTGGCCTTTCTCAAATCTAAACAAAATAAGAATGAAATAAAGGGAGTGAAGAAGGGAAGGGACTTGATGGCTCTTTCTCTAAAGCTGACCATACCCAACTTGTTCTCAAATCCAGCCTAAGTTAGCTTCTTCTTCTTCTACTTTTTTCTTTCTCTTTTCTTCTTCATCTGCTTGTCGGCAATAATGATATCCCTGTACTTTGCAAAGATTAATCAAGCTCGACTAATGCCGTCGGGTCTGTCGCAGCTAATCGATAAATTTGAGTGTCGCCACTGAACTTTGTTGTCGCTTTTTATGGCTGACCAGGCCGGAATGAGTTGGGTACTGCGATTTTAGAGCCCATCCTCGCGAGGTACTTTCGAGATACTTTCGGCATGCTCTCCGGGTACTTTCGTTGTACTTTGGCGTCAGTTTTGGGCCGAAAGACCGCGACGTGTCCGTTGCAAATCAGGTGGGTTGTCTCTGCCCGGCCAGACTGCAATGCTCATCTGTGGCAGCTGTCGTGGAACATTGTTGGACTGCAGAACTGCCCGTCAGATCCGACAGGGGACAGCCCCACCGATTGGGCCTTCGTCCAAGGCAATCGACCCAAAAACTTGGTCAACTGGCAATAAAATCAAAAGCGAAAAAACTTGAAGAGCAACAGTAGCCAAGATGACGACAAGTACGAGCAGGACAAGGCAAAGAGCAGGCGAGGAAAGAAGGGGGGAAAGTTATTCGACAAAGTCCAAGCAGCGTGTCTGGCATTCCAAATGCGACGCGGTCAGTTAGAGTGGGGTGCAGGGCAGGGTAACGGTATATAGAGGGCTCCGAAGTTGGTTCATAAAACGCTTTGTACGCTCAAACAGACACAGTAATTGGCGATACACCAACACACACACACACACACACATGATCCTTGCCCAGTATTTTGTCTTACGGGAGAGGGCGACCCAAAAAAATGAGAAGGAAACTTTGGCGGCGACGCGCCTTTCATAAACTTTGAGTGCTTCTGGTTCTGGCATGCACTTATTTTCTTTATATTTATTTATATTTCGCTCAGCATCGAAAGTCCCTTTCCTTCCCCTTTTCCCCTTCCCACTGCTTTTCCTGCCTATCCTTCATAGTGAACATATTTTCGTCTACACTTCGCATCGACTTCGGCTCCAGCGGCGGCGTCTTTTTCTTATTGAGTGGTCATAAGTTTTGGCCAGTCTCTCCAGCTGCTTCCATCTGTCAGTTCATGTGGCCCTTTCTGCAGTTTTCTAAAAAAGCCCACACGCACACATGTAGAGGGCAGCATCATAATAATATTTATAATAAAATACACCAACGAAATTATGAAGGAAATTTCCGGTCTTTGGCTGCTGCTGATGGTGTTGTAGAAAATTTATTTCACATTCACTTGCTGCAAAATATGTGCTACAAATCGTTGAGCCTGCATTCCACAGTCAAGTCAAGTCCTACCATCTACCCTTCCCTCCCCTGCCTTACCCGCGCCCCTGCCCTTTGGTATCGCAATTGCATTTCAATGCAATAAGCAAAGTTATTCCTTTGCATTACCAATTGCCAACAACTGCAGCAGAAGCTGGAGCAGCATCCTTGAAATTTCGACTTCCTTAGCAGCTGCCCCAACTCCTACTGCAGCTCCAGCTGCTTCAGCTGCTCCTCCATGTCTGTCTCCGTGCCTGTGTCCGTGTCCGTGCGGGGGGCGAAAATTGTTTCACATTTTCAGTCATAATCCAATGCAAGGCACATAACTGCTGCCAGTTGTGGAAGGGAAACTGCTTCGCCAGTTATCCCTTAGCTGCCTTAATGCCGCACTGCAGCATGCAGCATGCGGCATGCGGCACGCAGCATCTACTAAAATTGCTAAATTTTTCAGCACTTAATCAGAAAACAGAAAAAGTTCTTTGCCGTTCTCCCTACCCCGCAAGCAGGACGATTCTGGCATGTCAGACAATGCAATTAAGTTGTCATCAGTTTCAGTGTTTGGCAATTTTCTTAAACAGCTGAAAGCTTTAAGCTTTGTTACAACTATAAAGCTCTCGTTAGGAATTAAATTTGATAAAACAACTTAGTTAAATATTCCTTTTATCTATGATACAAATATGTTACAATGTACACAACCCAAACTAAATACTGATTTAAAGCTGTGAGACGTGAAAAGCAGCTTCTATCAAGCAAAATAAATTGCTTAAAGCTTTGTTAAGGATTAATTTCAATCAAACAACTCTGCTAAATGTGTATCTCAAACAAACTCAATACTGATTTTAAGCTTCGAGACCTGAAAAGCAGCTGAAAGCTTCTGCCAAGCTAATAAATTACTTACAATTAATAATTTTAAAGCTTTCGTTGTGGATTAGCTTTAATCAAAAAACTTTGCTAAGCTTATTTAATCTCAAAACTAATTTGAAGTTGCGAGATGTGAAAAGCAGGTTAAAGCTTCGATACAATCATAAAGCCTACTCCAGGAATTAATTAAAAACTTCGAACTTTGCTATACCTTCCTCTTTTCAACACATTCCTCAATGTAAACAACTTAAATTCCATATTAAATAGTTGATTAGCATGTCACAGCTTGAAAATACTATGAAAGCTCTGGCGAAAACTCTGCACCGGCAAACGTAGCTCTCAATCAAACCGAAATCCACTCGAAAAGGCATCAAAATGTTTTGGCCGGCCATATGAAATTAGTATTGTGTATAATTAATGCGCAAATCGATCAAACAAACAAAGCGGCAAATTGAAATGTGCAGAGCAAGTCACAATCGAAATGGGAACCCAAAACCGAAAGCAGAGACCAGCAAACCAGAATACCAGAACACCAGCAACACCGACACAAACCCAAGCACAAAATCGAAATCGAAATCGAAATCGAAAACGATACGAGATGCGAACGCAAATCAAAATTCGAAATGGAATCACATTATGACAATTGCAAAGCGAAGCGACAATGCGAAATGTGAATTCAAATTTGCATTTGGCCAACGCCAGCGCCCCCTTGCCCCTTTGCCCGTTGCTGCCTACCCTGCCTACACTCAATATTAGTACAAACAATGATCGCATTGGGGCGCCACAGATGCGTTGCAGCTGCAACAAAATACTGCACACTTGCAATGGCAATTTACCACTCATTAGTTTGTGCACGTATTTTGTGGCATCGAGGCGAGCCTCCCCGCACTGCGGGGCGTATACGTGTTGAGAAGCCAAGCTCGCCCGTGCTATGCTGTGCTGCACTTGGCTGGACTGGGCCGGACACGGCCGCACCGAGTGTAGTGCATCATTTTAATGAATTTGCACTTTCGTCGGACGTCACAAAGGAGTAATTACTTAATGCACGCCGCCCGCTGCACGCTGGACTGGAGATTGAGCCGAGTTCAGGCCGTGGAGAAAGCCGGACCACAAAATCAAAGTCCGTTGCATGAAGCCTGGAAGTGTCAGTGCCACAAATCAAAAGCCAGTCGGGCCTGGGCCGGATGAGAATGCTGGCTGCCAGGCGGATGGATAGAAGGATTCCTGGCTTGCTCACTGCCTGACTGACGGACAGACTGACAGACTGACAGACTGAGGGACTGGCTGCGCTGTCTCTCTGTCTCACTGTCTGTCTGTCTGCGTGTCTGACTGTCCCGAGTGTCCTGCTGGCCGACTGGCCTGCACTTGTAGCACTTTTCAAGCACTGAGCAGACTAACACCAAAGCCAAATGAGTTCAGCGCCCTGTTGAGCAGGCAGAGACAGAGAGAGGTCGAGAGGGAGAGTGGATGAGCGGGAGGCTGAACAAAGACGAGTCAGCAGCTGACAGGAGTGGCAGTGTGGAAGAGACAGAAAGAGAGGTTGGCCAGAGGGAGGGAGAGGGGAGTGCAAGAGAGGTTAGACAGGGTGCCACTCTAACTGCCACTGTGTTGTTACTATTGCCGCTTTCTGTCTCTGCTAACGAGTGGCGAGTCGAGCAATGATTGCGGTTACTTCTCGGTTTTCATTTCATTTTTCATGCCATTTTCTTTGACTCTGTTTGCAGCGCCCCTCCCCCTCCCCCTCCCCCTGCCCCTGGCCCTGCCCCTGCCACTTTTTGCCCACCACTGACTGGTGTGCGGTCTGCTCGCCTGCTCAGCATCTGCTCCGTTTGCTTGTTAAGCACTTTAAACAATGTGGCTGCATTTCTCCTCCATCTCCCATTCCCCTGCCCCCTGCCCCATTCCCCCTCCTTCTCCATGGTATCCCCCTCTAAGCGTCACATTGTTAAATTTAATTTTGCCACTTGTTTAACAACGACTGCGAACGAGCGAAACATCCGCATCCGCAGTTGCAGTCGCACCCGCAGTCGTATACTCGTTCTCATTCTCATTCTCATTCTCATTCGCCTTCTTCTTGTCTCTGCTTTGACTTTGACTTTGAGTCACCACGTTGCCGCACCAAGGCGCAATTTGTCAAATGGATTTCAAGTCATTTCGCAAAATTGCGCTAGCTAAGTTAGCGGGAAAGCGTGGAGAGAGAGCAGCACTTGACACGCCAACTGCTCAAGTGGACAGCGGACGGCAGGACAGCGGACTGCAGGGGGTAGTGTGATCAATGTGGAGGGGGGAGCAAATATTTTAAATATATTATGCACGAATATTACCTGCGAGAGTGACAGGTGCGCGTTGATTGCGCCGCAAATTGCCTCTGACTGTGCGCACATCGCGTATACGCCCCTTGTGCTGCTCGAGCTGCTGCTGTTGGTGCTGTTGGTGCTGTTGGTGCTGCTGCTGCATTGCAACAGCGTTAAATTTAATTTTCCAATTATATGCCAAAAGTTTGTTGCTGTTGCTGCTGTTGTTGCTGTAGTTGTCTGTTTGGCTTGTTGTTGAGTAAAGTTTTTTGCGTCAAACTGACATCGGGGAATATTACAAAACTCGGGCACGCAGCCAGACGGAGGGCAGTGGCAGGAGCCGCGGCAGCGCGATAAAAAACTACCACACAAACACACACACAGTGGCGGACACAAACTGGCACACGCACAGCAATTGGATTTGTTTTGGTATCGCTTGCAAACATATCCGAAAAAAACGCGAGTAAATAAAACAAAATGCAAAACCGGGGAAAAAAAGGAAGAGAAACCGAAACAAAGAAACGACTAAAACAAAACGTAAATTGCGAAAATCGAACAGCGCGAAAAGTTAAGCGAATGAGAGAGAGGGGAGAGGTGGGAAGGGAGACAGACTGAGTTGCAGCCAAGTGCTGTGGGCAGTGCTGGCTGGTTTGGGGCGTGGCAGTTTGATGGCCACAATGAGATAAACATTTTCAATGGCAATTTCGATTAATTAACCATCGCGAATCCACTCACAAATTGTTTGACAATCAACCACAGCTTTTTTTAGCCGGCAATTTAACGATATACTATATGTATTTTTATCGGTTTATATAGAGTGTGTGCTCTGGCCATCGAGTTAATCGTCATAGCTAAAAATTTAAGGTTGCTGTTGCAATTTGTGCGTTAAATCAATTGTGTTTTTTAAAGATCGTTTAAGCAAACACAGCAGACTCTGATTTATATTTTATCGATAGACTCGGGGATTATGTATGTGGAAAAACATGTGGATAAAAAGAGAAAAAAAGCGCTTTGTTATTTCAATTTAATTGCCGGCAGAGCAGCCGAAAGCAATATAATTATAATGAAAATTTTGGTGGAACACAGAAAAAAACACATTGAGGTTAAAGGTGTCGGCTGATGAGGAAGAAGATTAAGCAGTGGCGAATAAGAGAGAGCGAGAGAGTAATAAATATTTAGTTTAATATATCAATATATATCTTTATGTATATTTTAGACAGCTTATGTTGTAGAGAGTGAAGGATAGTGGGCTAGCGAGTCTCTAAATGATTCAGAAATATATCAAAGATTCGCGGAACTGTCAAAGAGAGTTGCAATCATAACAAGCCTGCAACTCTGACCAAGGACAGCAGCAGTGGCAGTGGCAGCCCCAGCTAATCCCATGGACATGCTGCATTATCCAACAACAACAGCAGCGGCGGCTTGTCGGGCAACTTTCCAAATTGAACTCAGCTTTGCACTCTTTTTATTTTTCTCTCAAGTTCTCTCGACACTTTTCCACATGAAATTTGTATAAATTTCATTTGACATTTTGCGCGCGCAACTTTTGCTATAAATTTGAGATATTTTTGGGCAATTTTCGAAGCCGCTCTAATAGGGGGCACGGTGCATGGTGTCTTAGGGGTAGGGGGGGGTGGTACGTCACATTAGCCAGCAACCAATTGAAATTAGAGTGCGTCCAGGCAGTTAGTCGGAAGGTTGCTTGCTTGGTTGGCTTGGCGCGTTGCGGCGCAGCGAAAGTTTCGCGAATAACTTTGCCTGCAATGTGGCGGCAAATTGCAAGAAGAAGTCGCGCCAGAAATTAAGCGGCCAACCGCAGCAGGCAACCAATCTACAATACCCCAAGGCACCTCCTCCCCCCCGCTCCCTGAGCACATGTCAAACTAAATAAAAGTCAAAGCAAACAATTTTCCATTTTATTTGCCTGCCAACTTGAGGCCACAAATTCGAAATTTTAGCTGGGAACCACAGTCCAATACCTTCCTGTCGCACCTCTCCCCCTCTTCTTACCCCCCTTCTTCCTGGCAACAACACATTTTAACCCATCGCATCTAATTTCGCTTTGCTTCGCTTGGTTTGGCTTTCGCAAGTGTCTCAGCTGGCGTTGCCGACAGCGACAGCGACAGCGACAGCGTCGACGCCGCTGCGGCTGCTGGCAAATAATTAATTATGCAGAGCCCGAAACTATGCAACAGTTATCAGTGGCTATCCCCCCTGTCCTGCCAGCTACAGCCCCAGCCCCAGTCCAGTTGCCCCAACTTTGCCCCCCTTAACCACCTGCCAACAACTTTTGTGTATTACACGCGGCGCGCTCATCAAGCCAAAGCATTTGACGTTTGCTGGCCAAAAAAGTTAAATGAGTTTTTATGCCAACAGCCTGACGCACCCTTTCCCCTTCCCCCCTCACCACCCCACCCCACCCTTCTACCCGCCTTCCACTTGCCACCAGCAAGCCTCCTAGTGCCTGACTCTGCTTTTCTAATTGGAAAAAAGACGCGCGTCCGCGTTCGCTGGCAATGACAATACAAAAGTTTGCAGCTCGGCGAAATTGAAATAAATTGCCGGCAATAACAACAAACACAATAAATAACAATGAACGAGTTGGCAGCACCTTTCACGGGGGGGCTCAAGACGGTGGCAGCAGGACGATGCAGAGGGGTGAGGATTGGATCTAATGGGGGAGCTGCGCTGCGGCCATTTAAAACTTGATTAAGGCGCCGACGATTGGAGGCCATAGACGAAAGGCATTTGTTGTTATTATTGCTTCGCCCCCTTTGCCCTCCCCCCTACCTTGCCTCTTCTCTCTTGTAGATTGCTGACTTTGCGAGGCAAATGGAAATTCATCGAGCTCTCTCATGCATGTGGGCCGTTAAATCGCTTTAATTGCCAATTTCCGGTTAAGTAATTAAAAGCGTTTTGTCCGCTCGACACGGAAATTGGTAGAAGAGCAATTAAATGGGAAACATATTTCGTGTTCCTTCAACCACGAGTCACGAATCACGCATAACGAATACGTGTGCGGGTGCGCGAGGGGGGAAGCGTTGCTAGAATTGAATAAATTAATGTGCACATGAATGATTGTCTGATTGATTGATTGACGCACAGAGTCAGGTTCAAGCCAGCGCCACAACTCTCTCTCCCCCTCTCCATCTCTCTCTCTCACTCTTTCGCTCTCTTTCTCACTATTCCTTCCTCTCTGTCTGTTGCCGGCAGCCTGCCAATCAGTTACTTTCTACTTGTTTTACAATAAACATTTCAATTTATTTCATTTCTCTTGTCAATATTTTCGCCCTCAATTATTTTTAAAAAACTTGAAATTTACACATGTTTGAACATGATTGAACCTGACGCCGTTTGCATTATAATGAGTGCAATCGTGCGAGCCACCCTGAATCCGTAATACACTAATTCCCTGGTTTCTTGCAACCTTGCAAACCTGCAAGCTTTTCAAATGCTGACAGCAACAAGAATTATCTAAGTTATATCTCCAGTTTAAGTATATGATATGACACCCCATTGGGACTATCATTACTTGCAAATATCAATCGGCCTCAATTTCATGTAACATCCTCAGTGACTTTACAATTATTTTCAAAACAAAAAAGCAACTGTATTCATTGCAGAGCGGGAAGCATCATCTTGCTTCCAGCTCGCTCTATCGAGTCAAAGTTAGGGTAGGTAGGGTAGACAGGGTAGATAGGGTGGACAGGGTAGACGAGCTGTCTTAAAGGTCCTGCCTTAATTGCATTTGTCTCTCCTACTCATCCTGCTACTTCCTCTCACAACTAATGGGCGAAAGAAGACTATAATGGACTCGAGCTTGAGCTTTTAATTGCGAATATTTGCACGTTTGCCCACTTGCCCATTCACTCATTCGCTTATTCACTCATTCACTCACTCGCCCGTTCGCATATTCGCGTATTCGGGTGTTGCAATAAATACAAAAAATAATTAACTCATTAAATAAGCATTTTGGCGTTTGCATTTGCAATTTGCTGCCCAGAGCAAGGCAAGCCATGGGAAGGGGGGAGGGGGAAGGGAGGAAAAGGGGTGGAGTGTGTCATAAATATTGCTTAATGTTTGGCATCAGCCAAATAGCGGCTGGCCTCGTGGCAGGATGCCCAGAAGAGGCAGCAGCAGCAGCAGCAGTGGGACACCGAAGCACACCGGGTGCCATAATGTGTTTGTGTTTTGACTAATGCACGAGCTCTAGTCCAGTCAGCCCGAGGGGCATGGTCACACATACTCACACACACACACACATACATGCACATACATGCACACCAGGCACGGCACAGGGTGTGCAGGAGAAGGTGGCAGGTAACACTCGTTGTGCCTAGGCCGCAATTAATGCCAAATGCCAAGAGAGACAGGACAGCACAGACAAGCATGCGTTGTGGCACGTGTGTGTGTGTGTGTGTGTGTGTGTGTGTGTGTGTGCAATATATCTATGAGTATGTGTGTGAGTGTGTGTTCTTTTGCCCTGCCGGCACATGGCCGGACATCATCATTATTGTTCTTAACAACTTACACCAAATAATAAAAGCATCATTTATAATATTCACTGTGTGTGTGTGCGTGTGCCATTTTATTGCTCACTTAATAATTTAGTTTATTAATTTGCACACACACAAAAGCCAAAGTCGAAAACTTTTGCCACACTTAAATTTCTTACACTCAATTAACATGCAGAATTATTCAGCTAAATTGTCGCACAAACACACAGGCAAGGCAAAAGAAATCTCTTGCATCATATATATGCACACAGATAACAGAGAGGGGGAACGGGTGGAGGGAACGGGGAACTGCAGGGGCAACAATGGCAACGACAAATGCTCCAATTGTTGGCATTTGCAATTATTCATACGCCACGTAGACAAATGTGCTGACAGGACACGTACACGGACATACACAAAAGACATGCAGGGCACGCCAGCAGATGAGGACAGTGGACAGAGGACAGTGGACACAGGACATGGCAGGACATTCCAGTTAAGATTTGTTGCCGGCTTGTAATTGTCGCAGATAATTAAGTTGCAAGCACTCGCAAGTCGCCAGGTAAGTCTCCTCCAGGTGTGCCCAACTGTGCGCACGTGAACAGCAACCTGAATGGGAATGGCAATGGGAATGAGAATAGGAATGGTGGGTATGCATGTGTGGATAAAGCTTGCCAATCCATTTGTACCTGCCAGCTGGCAAACAGCGCATTGGCCAACTAATTGTCCGTGTCCGTGTCCGTGTTCAGGTCAGCGCAGTGGGTCAACTAGCGGAAATGAGATCATTAGCAATGCGATCTGGTTGGCAGTAGAGAGACAGATAAGCAAACAGACAGACAGACAGGTAGAAAGACAGAGAGGCAGAGAGACAGACAAATAGACAGATAGACTGACAGACAGAGAGACAGACAGACAGACAGATAGACTGACAGACAAAGAGACAAACACACAGACAGATAGACAGACAGACAAACAAACAGATAGACTGACAGACAGAGCGACAGACAAACAGACAGATATACTGACAGACAGAGAGACAAACAGACAGAGAGACAAACAGACAGAGAGACAAACAGACAGAGAGACAAACAGGCAGACAGACAGAGAGAAAGACAGATAGACAGACAGACAGACAGACAGACAGACAGACAGACAGACAGACAGACAGACAGCCATACAGACAGACAGAGAGACAAGGAGAAGAAGGACAGAAAGAAAGACAGGCCGACAAACAGACAGACGGACAAACAGACAGACAGATAAATAGACAGACAAGCAGACAGAAAAATAGAGAAACAGACATACATTCAGACAAACAGAGAGACAGACACTCAGACAGACAGACAGACATTCAGACAGCGAAACTGAGAGACAGACAGCGAAACATTAGACAGAAAAGGGCTCAGTGCCAAGCAGTCGAGAAAGAAGATTATTGGTTCAGTTAAAGTAGAACTAAGCCTGATATTGTAACAAATCTATCTTTGCTTGAGAATGTCATTTTATTTCATTTTATCAGCTTAACTTACAGACTCTAAGTACCACAAATAAAAGCTCTCTAGCCATAAGTTAACCTGTCATTTAACGTTATTTGTGGATTTGTGCATTTGAATGCGATGGCAAAGCTTGTTTTCTTCCCCAATTAGACGAAATCTTCAGCGATGGTCCAAGTGAATGGCGGAAGGAATCCTTTGACTGACGTCAGGCCAAACGAACTGAACTTTCAGCTTGATAGTCTCTTTTGTGAAATGAAAAGTTACCGTTACTGAGGAGCCTTTCTTCATGACTTTGCTCGTTATGTGCTGCTTCTTGTGAGAGACTGGCCAAGTGCTGCCCCCGACAACGTTGCCTGTTCTCCGTTCCACGTTCCTGTTGCTGTTGCTATTTCTATTCCGGCTGCTGCTGCTGTTGCTGCTCATTATGGCTATCAAAAGTGAGAGAAACTGCAGAAAGATTATAAACAAAGTGCTCAGTTTTTGAGTCTTTGTAAAATATTAAAGCACATAATTTACAAGCGCGACCAGCAGCAGCAGCAGCAGCAGCCAGCAGCCAGTAGCCTGGACAATGCTGACAATGGCAGTAGCAGTGGCAGTGGCAGTGGCAGTGGCAGAGCCAGGACCGGCTCAGTTGTGGCCATGCAACAAGCCGGGCAACAATTTACAAAGCCAACACAATTTGTTGCTTCTTGCAAAAGAAGCTGAAGCTCAAGCTGAAGTTGGCAGCATACAAAAAATTGCCAAAGAGCGGAAGAAACAGTGACGGAGTAAGACAGAGGGGGTGTGAGGGGAGTAGAGATAGGGTGAGTGGGAGAAAGGAAGGAAGGAAGGGAGTGACAGCAGACTGTGGCATATTAAAGAACTTGCAGTTTATTGAATTATTTATTCATACAATTTTCAACTGATTTATAGACAACAGCATTGATACCAAGTTGAGATAATTTTAAACGGGATGTCCTTTGTTTAAAGAATCGAAAATGAGATAAAAACAAATAAAAATAATGCTGATATTGAAGGGAAGAATTTAATTTCAGTTCGAGCATTCTACACATATTTATGAATCGATTAAGGGGACTCAATGAAGTAGAATAATGAATTCTAAGAATTATAAGGGAATTCTTGGATTCAACATACGACAGTCTGGCAACTCTGTTGCAGTAAATGTGCCAACAGCTGGCGCTGAATCCTCTCCCCGCCCAGTCTGCACTTCAACTTGGACAACGATTGCGATTCTCCACGAACTGAAACAGACACAAAACTTGCCTTCATTTTGCCCCATTTAATATGAAATATTTCGCATTTTTCCACACTTCTTTTTCTCACTTTTTGCTTGGCTGCAACTTTTCGAGCATCCCTCCCCCCTTTGCACGCCCCTGGCGCCAGTTGCCAGCTAAGACGAAGTGCCATAAAAACTTCAGCTCAACGCCGAGTGATAAATAAAACTATAAATAATTATGAAAAACAATTATGAGAAACGGAACAGGCAAGAAAGAGCAAACTGAACAGTTGTGACAGGGAGTGAGAGACAGAGAGAGAGAGAGAGAGACAGAGAGAGAGAGAGAGAGACAGACAGAGAGAGAGAGAGAGGGCAGGTTAGTCGAGTGCTTCATTAGCTGCTCGCATGCTGTCCCTCTTCCTCTTCTACTCGCACTCGCATAACTCCTCTGCTGCATCGTTAACGTGGCCATATAAACATGTTAGCACTTCAATGAGCAAGGGATTGTTTACACCGCTGACCCTCCCACTCCCACTCCTCCTCCTCCTCCTCCTCCTCCTCCTCCTCCTCCTGCTGCTGTGTGCTCTCTCTCTGGGTCTCATTGACTCGCAAATTTTCACAGCTTTGTGCTCGTATCATAAAATTATATGGGCTCAGGGCACTTGAGGAATCCGCAGGCAGTTGCCGTTGCTGATGTTGATGAAGATGATGATGATGATGATGATGGCGATGCCGTGTGAAGGACGCGTGTTGCAAGAGAACCACGCTAATTGCGGCAACCTGACAAATGTCGCACCTGCACACGGCGCAAATGGTCAACGGACTAACGGGCCAAATGGGATGCGGTGGACGTGGCAAGGACAACGGCGATGGCCAAATGGCAAATAAACATTACAGTTGGGATACAGCAACAACAACAACAATGACAACAACAGCAACACATCAAAGGGTCGCCCACTGAAGCAGGTCTATTTTTTTGCTCGACCAATTGGGCTCGCAGGCAGGCGGACAGACGAGGGACGCAAGGCACGCGGGACGCAGGACTCGAACTGCCCGCAATAAAAGCACAACACGTAATTGTTGTTTGTTACTGTTGTTGTTGTTGTTGTTGCTGTTGTTGTTGCTGTTGTTGTTGCGGCCGTTTTTTTTTTGCACTCTAATAGAGCTAACGGCGCCTGGTCGCAGCGATAATAAAAGAAAAGCAAGAGAAGAAGAAGACAAAAAAGCAAAGGGGAACCAAAAAAGCAATCAGAGTGTGAAAACAACGAAATCAAAAGAAAACGACAAGCAGAATGAAAATCTGCAAATGAATGAATGAAACAAAAAGAAAACACTTGTTAATGGCCACAGGAAACTGGCAATGTGTGTGTGTGAGAAAGGGAAAGGAAGCGAGGGAGATTGAGGGAGGCAAGTTCGTTGAAGACTGACGATCGCAGGCCGAAGAAGACAGCACTGAAGATGCAGCTGAGCCACCACTAGGCACTGCCAATCTAGGTGGCAAACTGGAAGTGGACAAATTGAAAGCCAACAAAGTGTTTGTTTATGCGCTCTGCCCAAGTCCAAGGGAGGACAGCAAGCGCCCCGGGGGCAAAGGGAGGCTTGAGCCTGAAGGAGGCCTTGAAGTGCCAGTGCCTTGTCCAGTGTACCCGCCAATCCTGTCCAGCGCTGGACAACGCCTGCCACTCCCCATGGCTGGAGTGCTGGGCAAACAAGGACATCGCGAAGTAATCAAAGCAAAACAGCAGCGAAATGAAAAGAGAGACAATGTTTGCTTTGCTGTTCGCCGCGTTGTCTATTGGCCAAGTAAAGTGGCAGCACCCCCAGAGGGGCACAGCAAGAGGTGGACAGATACATACAGATATAGAGACTGAGAAGAGAGAAGGGAGCAAGGAGGCTGCAGTTACACATTAAACTCGTGCTCATAGTCGCCATCGTATTTGTCATCGTCGTCGTTCTTCACGCGACTCTGCAGCAGCTGCAGGCTACGGTCCGGCGGCAGTGGCAGCGGCAGCAGCACCTGCCCCGAGCTGCGTGGACACTGCTCCGGCTGCCCCTCGCGCTCCTCATGCCAGTGCACGCAGCGTGGCAACTTTGTTCTCGACTTGGCTTCCTCCTTTGCCTCCTTTGTGGGCAAGGAAGTCGACTGCGCTGGCGGCGCCCGCAGATCCGGCAGGCTGCGATAGTTGGCAATCTCACAGGCCGCTGGCAGCGCTGCAGCTGGCGCCAGCGTCGGTGGCGGCGTAAAGACTTCTATGAATCTGGGCAACGGCACTGATCCGGCAGGCGGCAGCTGCGAGTTCAGCTTGTGCACCGTGAGGCAGAAGTCGCGGAAGCCGTGCACCGTGTGATAATTGCAATGCTCCTGCTCCTGCTCCTGCTCCTTGCGAGCCTTCTCGGTCGCGTGCGTCACTGTTGCACTGCCCGGAGACCAGGTGTGCTGATAGTGTGGCGCATCCAAATCCAAGCGCCGTCGCTCGTTCAGATCCAGTCGATCGATGGCGCTGTGCAGCTCCGGATCGTGCAGCGCCACCTCCCGCGCCAGACGCACATCGTGTCGCCAGAACTGCTGATCCCTCTGCACCGCCGGTGCGACCTCCTTGATGCGCAGCACCACCACGCCCATCAGCCACACGCAGACCACATTGATCAGCGTCAGTCCCATGCTGACTGTGGCACACACGAACAGCTCCACGTGCAGCTGCTGCGAGTAGACGTGGTGCCTGCCCAGACTCGCCAGCAGACGCGGCTCCACGTGCATCAGCTGCGTGCACAGCGCTATGGCCCACAGCAGGCCTGAATTGACGGCAGGCGGCAGTAGTGACGCTGAAATGGCCACGCCCACCAGCGAGCCCGTGTTGCCGCCCAGCACGCCAATGGCTGCCGCTGCACCCGAAGCCAGCGCCGTGCAGAGGCCAATGGCCAGCGAGTGGGTGTCGCAGCGCGAGAGGATCTCCTCGGTGAAGCCATCGGAGAGCACAAAGAAGCGGCCCAGGCCACACAGGCAGACGGCCAGGCCGAAGATGAAGCCCGTCACAACGGAGATGCCGATGCCGATGAGCTCGTTGCGCACGCCCAGCCAGCGCAGGCCTTGATCCCCGATCACAGAGCCAAAGATGGCCGCAATGATGGGTCCCATCAGGGGCGAGATGAGCATGCTGCTCGACAGGAAGAGGAAACTGTTCTCGACGAGGCCGACGCAGGAGAGCAGTGCTGCCGCCATGAGCAGGACAACGAAGTCGAAGTTGATTGTGGCATCGCGTCGCACCACACGCACCACTTGGTTCACATTGAGCCGGCACCGCACCGAGTCCACAAAGCTTTGCCAGCCCAACCGTTCGCCTTCGCACTGCACCTGCGCAGTATCCCCTGGCCGCGCAGCTGTCGTGGCATGCGGCATGGCGGCATGTGTCTCCAGGCACTTAAAGGCAGTCACATGAGTGCCGGCACGTTCTCCTATGCCCCAATCCTGCAGAGTGCACAGCAGCCTCTCGTAGCGCTCGTCCTGCAGCAGATCGATGCGTGCCTGCAGCTGCCCCCCAGCCTCGTCGTATGTCCAGAAAATGTGATCCACGCGCAGCTGCGCGACAATGCGGCGCAGCACCTGCTCCATCGACGGATGCTCCTGCAGCGCCTGAGCGCGACTACGCGGCGTGAAGCGCAGCTCCTGCTGCTCCGTGGGCACTGTCACCATGACGCACACACAGGTGGCGCCACTCATAACGTTAAGATATTTCTTTCAATTTTGCACTGAACTATTCCTCAAGGAATGCGGTCTTCTTTCTAATCCCAAAGAGCCAGAGAGGGTTAAACGAGGAACAGAGTGTAACAGTATTCTAGATTAAAAATTTCGAGTTTTCCCCCTTCCCCACAACAGTCAGAGCTAAGCTACTCAGCTTGCTTACTTGTGTAGCAAATATCTGTTAAATAACATACTCTCTAAACATGATACATATACATATAAACACTCTGTCATAAGAAAACATATGGGCATATCTGTTAACATTAACATACACTGTAAAAGGAGAATAAGAACCAGAAGAATAAAAGACAGTCTAGAACATAAAGCGAGAGAGACGAGACCTACACTTGCTTAGTTGCTTACGATGCCAACTAGCGAAGACTCCAACCGGGGATGAGTATTTCCTAATGAACGAGAGATTTAATGTTAGATCTATAATATATTATATATGATATATGAGAGATCGAGTGCGTCTAGCTTTGTATTGGAATAAAACACAAAAAAATGCTTTGATTTTGAGGTTATGTGCTTCACCTATGAGGTTATGTGAGCTTCTACTGTCCATTCTCAGCTACGATTCATAGATATTAGTAGATATTATTCAATTTCTAATCACCAACTATCGAACAAATTGATATAATGCACAATAAGTCAACGACACTGACTTTTGCAGAACTATACCCGATTCCTCTACAGTACTTTATGCTTATCCTATCATACTTTCTATGCTGCTGGTAGAGTGTATTTGAGATATTGTGCATCATTATTCATCTGTTTCTTTCTGCTTCACATGAACCCATATTATTAACTCACACCGGTACTTATAACTCTGCAAAGGCAATGTGAAATGTTTTTAAAGTTGGGTTAGATTGAGTGGAAGAAGAAGATTGGTAAAAAGTATTAAAACTTCAAATTGAAACCTAAGTTATGTGCAGAAGAAGCATCAATGTCTTGTATATAATGTACTTCAAACCTTCATATATCTGAGAATGATAGACAAAGAGAGGGAGAAAGGGAAGAAGGTGTAGATAGAGGAACCATCTTAAAGTAAGCCATTAAGGATTTTAAGCATTCAGCTCTCTCTGCCTGGTTAAGTCGCCTTTCATTTCGTTTCATATTGCTTAACTGGTCTCATAGTTGGCAGCGGGAAAGGACGGCTAACTAAGTCCTGCAATTGATAAAGCGTCAATCAGGCAATTGTTGTTTCGTCGGCGCAGGATTCTCCCGGACCCGGACCTGGTCCCTGTCCCAGTCGTATCAAGGATTACTGCAGAGACTGCCTGCTTGCAATGTGCTGCGTGCATCGTTGTCTCGTTGCAAGCCTTTCATGCGTTATGTAAAATTGCGTATCGCTTGCAGGCTGCCACACGCGCACACTGCATCCTGTTGCCGCATAAACGAGGCGTGGGCAGAAGGGGAAGAAAGAGGGGCGCCACGAATGAAGGCAGCAAATAAAATGTCAACAAACTGCAAACAGCCATGAAATATTATGAGGCCGCTTGGCAGACGGCTGCGGTTTGGCAGTAATAACAAACACCAGAAAGTCGGCGACGAGGCAGAGAGAGAGGAAGAGAAAGAGAAAGAGGGGGAGGGGGGTGTGAGCGAATAGAGAGGAATGGGAGCCTGAAAAGTGCGCAGAAAACGCGTGAAAATGCAAACAAAATCGCGCAAAAAACGCAGGCAAAACGAGCAGTAACAGCAGCAGCAGCAGCTCGATGCAGCCATTGTTCTGTAAACATACACGCACACACACACACACAGGCACCCACACAGACATCCACACTGGCACACACACACAAACACACACCCTACCACATATGTGTGGCATTTTTGCTGCTGCATTCCTCGGTGTCCATTATCCAGCGGCATTTTTTCTCCACTATCTGCCATTTGGCAGTGTGTGCCAGTGTAAGTGTGTGTGTGTCTGTGTGTGTGTGTGTGTGTGTGCTCGACTCTGTGTGTGCTTTACCGAGATCAAGCGTCAAAATTACATTGTTGGCATACGCTGTGCAACTTTTTGCGCCATTCGCCGGCGTTGGCCAACATTTTATTTTGTGCCTGCTGCCTTTGCCTTTGCTGCCACCCATCGCTGGCACGCCTCGCTCGCTTCCTGTTGCCGTTGCCACGCCCCCTTTTGCGCACCTCCCCCCTTTCCCCCTCTCTGTCTCTCTCTCTCTCTCTCTCTCTTGGCCGAGAAACGCTTGTTATTGCGGCTCCTGTTGCTGCCGTTTGGTCACCTCAAAATCCTTGCCAGACCCAGTACGACCCCGGCCTGGTTTTCCCATTGTCTGCTCTGTTCTGCTGCTCCACTTGCTCGTTTTTCGGCTGTCCGCAAAATGTGGGCGGCAGCAAAGGAAAACAAAAAGAAACAAACAGCAGACGCGAAGCAACAGCAGCAAAACAAACCGAAGCTGCAACCCGCTGCCCCAAAACGCTGATCGAAAGCAGCTGAAACAAGCTGAGTTGCCCCACGTGGCAGAGTGTATGGCAAAGCCACCGAAAAGGGAGAGGGCTAAATGGGATAAAGACGAACAGAGCGCGCACTGCGACGCACTGCAAAGAGGGGCAGGGACAGAAGGGGCCTGGGGCAGGGTGCACTGTGGAGCGTTGATTGTTGCAATTTCTCGTTAAATTGAATTCAGTCGTTCAATGCGAGACCAGCGAGAGCTGCGAACTCTCTGAACACTGAGCACTGAGCTGAGATCTGAGTGGGCCAACAACATGCTGCCCTGCTTATTTATGACAAGTGGATGGGCAACGAAGGGAAGGGCAGGGAAGGGTAGGAAGAATGGACAACGGACCACAGAGAAGGGACAATGAACATCGGCGAATGGCCAATGACAAGGACAATGCCAATGACAGTGCCGATGACAATGAAAATGACAATGGCAATGGCAATGGCAAAGGCAATGGCAATGACAATGACAATGACAATGAGAGTGCACAGCGCAGTATGCGATGCCCGATTATGATTACGATTGCCAGCTGCGATTGCCGATTGCCGATTACCGATTGCGGATTTGCGGGTTTTCAAATTACAGAAAACACATGGCCACAGCCGGAGGCAGAAGCCAATGTTAACACCTGTGCGACGGGGCAAACGACGGAGGATGAGAGAAAGATAATGCGAAAGAGAGATAGAGAGGGAGAGAAAGATACAGTTGAGCAAGCTGGTAAGTTTCTTTCTGCAGTCACAGTTATTAAAGATAAATAACAGTTACTTACTGAGCAAGCATTACTACAATATTGTGGCTTACTTCATTTATATAGAAAGGGTTATATATTCCTGTTGCACATGCCAAACTTGTGGCAGGTCCATTAAGGAAGCTACTCTCGTATACATATATATGGTTATATATTCCTGTTGCACATGCCACACTAGTGGCAGGTTTATTAAAGAACCTTCTTTTGTACGATATATATAGGGTTATATATTCGTGTTGCACATGCCAGACTTGTGGCAAGTTCATTAAGGAACCTTTCTTGCTGCAAGCTGACATTCAATTTGCAACAACTGACGGCAATTAAAGCGCCATTTTGTGCCAGGCACCTTTCCCTTCTCCCCCTTCCCCATGAGCGCCACTCGCGCGCCTTTCTCGGCAATTCTCACAACTCAAAACTCATTGCGAGTTTGTTGCCTAATTGACTGACAGATGCAGCCAAAATCATGCAACGTTCTGGGCAAGTCAGACAAGCACAGTTAACTGCACTAAGTGCCGCCTGCTGAAGTGTTTGCGTGTGTGTGTTTGTGTGCGTGAAGAGACAGGGCAAGCGAGGGGGTGGCAGAGGGAGGCGACGGCTCGTAAATAACTAAAATGCCAGCCACAGAGCCAGAGGAAAAGGCAGCCAAATGCAAAATTATGCGCCACATTTAAATCTAATTTGCATTAATTGCCATTAATTGAGTTGCGAGTGTTTCGGCATGTGTATGTGCGTGTGTGTCCGTGTGTGTGCAGGCAAGTGTGTAAATAGAGCCAAATAAATGGCATCAAATGAGCATTTAAGCCTTTTCATTGAACCTTCTCTGGCTCTGCCTGCCCTGCGGCATGTGTCTAACTAATGAACCGTAAGCCAACTAAATCCACCAAATATGGCCTTTTTATGGCTAGAGATGCAAATACACAGATATAGCTAAGTTTAGCTTCAGCTTGAGCCGCTGTCATTAGGCAACAGCGCAACAGGAAAAAAAGGCTGCTTAAGCTGCGCAAATCGCCTTCTCCATTCCAATTACTTAGCACAAGTGTTTGACTAAGTGGCCCAGTTGGAGCAAGAGTGGGGCAGACGAGGGGGCGAGCACGAGTGGGGAAGCCTGGCATGAAGTGTCAGTAATGAAAGTGCCAAATAAATAAGGTGTAAACACGCGTGTGAGCGTGTGTGTGAGCACCTACCTGCAGCTTCGTCGGCAGCTTAAATGCTAACAAAATCGCAATCGCCTGACGTTATCCTTATCATTGTTATACTTAAGTTAACAACAGCTTAAACAACAGCACACACACACACACACACACACATGGGCATACTAATCAAGCATCCTACAGAGAGAGAGACACAAAAATTCACACGCATCCCTCAGCTCTGGCGTGTGAGGACGGCACAGTGGGGCAGACAAAGTGAAAAGTGCGCGTAAATGAAATTTAAGTTTAACTTTTTGTTTATTTATTCGTCATTATTTTTGTTTTTTTTGTATTTAGTCATTTATTAATTAATATACAATATTTATATTTTATATTTTTTATTTATTTATTTTTCTCTTATTTTTACTTATTTTTTTAAAGTCGACTATAATGATAATGACTAACGACTGATGATTGTGAATAAATAAATATTAAATGTAATTACACATTAAAAACGAATAAATTAAACATAATTAGGAATATCATGCAAGTAAACGTAATTTTATTTAATATTTTATGTTTAATATTAGGTACATTATGAAGTATTATTCATATATAGTATTATATTAAAACAATTATTAATAAATGATCATTTTATTTAAATTTGCTTCTGCTTATTACTTAATTATTTGTTCTAAGTATTTAGTTTTAAACTCAAATCAAATTAACAATCAAAATTGTTTTACATTTAAATAATTGTAGTTCAGCTCAAAATAGTAATTTAAAATATATTTACATGAAAATCTATGTAATTTGTGATTAGTTTAAAGAAAGAAAGATTGCCTCCGAATCGAATACGTGTTTTATTATTTCTTGCTTTTATTTATTATATAAAATTTTAATTTACAATTACAATTATTTCAAAATTGTTATTATATTCCATTCTTGTTCCGTTGGTACCAATGTACAGGTGGCTTTGGCTTGAGAAGGCTACGCAATTAAATTGAAGTTGATGGTTGACGCACTCGTGTTGTCCCTGTTAGGGACTACGCACTGTCAAGGTGGTGGGGCAGGTGCAGGAAGTACGGAGACGAGGAAGCATTTGGCTTGGGCTTTTAGCCACGCTCATTTTGTGGCAGGCGCAAATCCCCATAATCAGAAAGCTTTTGCACTTTATTTGTGTTAGTTTCAATTATATAAACAACGACAGTAGCGACGACGATGGCGACGTTGGCGACGGCGGCAAGAAGAACCAATTACCGCTTGATTTAGCACACGCACACAAATGCAAACAAAGCTTAAACACACATACACACACACACAGATACACTCAGCACGGCAGCCATGACAAACTTATTGAGATTCATTGAGCAGATTGTGAAGCTTCTCTTGAGTTCAGTTTAGCATGGGGCGTGGTCAGGGCGGGGCGATGCAGAGAGTCCTTATGTGCAGCCACCCTTCCTCTTTCCCCCTTCTCCGTCTTCCCCTTTCGCCCTGCAGGCTGCTGCTGGCACTTTGGTTGGTAGGCAGACAATAGCTAATGCTTCAAACTGGCAAATACAAATACAGACACACACACACGCACTTAGTTGAATTATGTACGTATGTAAATGTGTCTCTGCCTTTGCGTGTGTCTTTCTCTACCCCCCCCTTCCTGTTTGCGTATTGTTTGCTTTGCATAAAAGCTCAACCATTGAAAACTAAAATACTGCACAACACATTGAGACTTTGTATTGCAAAGCATTAGGCGCCGTTTCATTTATATTTTATGCACACACACACACACATAGTCAGAGAGACAGAGAGCGAGTGAGAGAGTCTCGCGCATACAATGTGCAAACGTTTAAGTGCGTCGTTTTATCGTCCTGTTTTCAGTGTGCATTTGAGCTTAATAGTTAAATAAACAGCAATTTCCTTCTGGCAGCAGCAGCACAGCTGCCATTTGGCTTACAAACACAGACACACACTGACACACACACACACACACAGAGAGAGAGAGAGCCGGACGCAATGCGATTCCAAGTGCAGCCCCGGAACAAACTCACAAATGTTCTTGTATAATTGAAATATTTTATTTATATCTTCGTTCGATTTCTTAGTCTCGGCTCAGATGAGAGAAACCTCTTCGAAAAGTTTTCATTTTTTATTTCCTCTTTTATTTTCATGTGTATTTTGGGAATTGTTTATTTAACTTTGCAATTTGCCAAACTAATTGAGAGAGACAGAGAGAGAGAGAGAGAGGGCGAAAGAATTGAAAAGAGAGTGAGAGACTGCCAGCTTGAAATCGATGCGGTTGATAATAAATTGATCAGCCTGCAGGTATGCAACAGTATTTAAGCTCAGCTGGTGCTGCCTGCTGCAGCAACTGGCCGTCGGATGGCGCCACAGTGCGCTCAACAAGCAAATGGCAAAAACTGCCGCAAAACAGCAACTATTCACAGTCACATTTGCAGTCATTCACGAGCATTCGCACTCACATTCACACTTCCACGCACACACACACACATACAGCTGCTTGCAATCAGCGCCTAATGCAGATCGTTAGGCAAACACGTATTTCAGAATTCCTGCCAATTTTTCTCGCTCTCTTTCTCACTCTCACTCTTGCTCGCTCTTTCTCGCTCTCTCTCTCTCATTCTCGTTCTCTCTGTCGCTGTCTGTTTGGCTTTCTCCCTCGTTTTCGTTATGTATTTTATTCGCCATGTTAACATGCCGTCTGCATATGTTTACCAAAGAAATTTCTTGAAAAAAAGTTAAATTTTCCTAATGGCATTTGGTACACAAGGCAAACAGAGCAACGCACGCACACACACACACACACACACGCAGCGACACCTACGCCGGCTGCAAGCAAGTGTGACAGATATTTTAGCATATTATGGGCGTGAGTGTGTGTGTGTGTCTATGTTTTTGTATGCATCCTCATGAGCGCCAGTTTCCGCTGTCGCTGATTTTGTTTCCATCGCTTTGGCAATTCTAGCGTTCGTCCTCGTTGCCTGCCAGCTGTCGCTGACATCCGCTCTGGCATCCGTATTCGCATCCGCATGCACACACACACCCACACACACATGTTGTATTTGCCTTCAGTAAACCCAAAAATTGAGTCGAAACGTTGTCGCTTTATTTGGCCAACGGCTGCTCTCGGGCAATTCCCCGACTACTTTTCGACTCGGCTGCTCACTTTGGACCCGACCACGACGACGACGATGACGATGACACTGACTCAGGTGAGGTCAGTGAAGAGACACAGCAAGAGGCGTGGCAGAGGCTGACACAGTAGCCGGCACTGTCAAATTTTGAGTGCAACTCGGTAATAAAAACTTAACTGACAAACCTACTTGGCCTCAAGTCGCAGTGTGGCTACACCCCAAGTGGCTACATCCCAGCCCCCTTGCTGGTGTGACCCCTTCATTAGTGTTGAATGAGTTCGCCAGTGTCCTTGGCAAGTCTCTGAGAGGGAGGGGGCTGGACTCAGCCAAGCGTGCAACTGAGTCCCGCATAATCGCACCAATTCATAGTTAGAAAACTTACCACAGAGCCCAAACATAAACGATAACTTCTCATTGCCCAAATGGGAAAGGCAGAGGGCAGCAAGAAGAGAGTAAAAAGGGAAGGGAGGGAGAGGTAGAGGCAGAGGGAGCTGGAGATGGAGATGGAGGGCACTCTGCAGCAACAAGCTGCGGCTGTCTATTAAATCATGAATATGAAGTACGCTCGTTCGTGTCTAGAATCTACTTCCCTTCTCTGCATCTGCATCTTCCACTTTCTCTCCATCTCACTCTGCCCCTGCCTCTGCCTCTACCTCTTTCCTTCTCTCCCTTGAGTGTAAATGAAAACCGCATTTGCAATTTTTGTCATTCGATTCTTGTCTGAACTTTGCTGCTCCCCAATCTTTTGGGGTTTAGTCTCCCATTGTGGTTTAAGTTCGCATCAACTTCAATTTGACAAGTGAGTAAGAACCTCCCACCACCCCCTGTTAAATGAAAACTCGGTTCCGATTTCGTTTTCGTTTTCTTTCATATTTTCGAATATTTTCTTATTTTTTTTTTTCTCTTTCGTTTCGACAGCAACAAAAAAAAAAAAAAGATCTACAACTATTTACATGCATTACATTTAGTTTACAACGATGATATTTCTTTTGTGGTTTTCCTTCCTCGTTTCATTCTCTCGGATAGCATAAATATTACGCTTAAGTGCTAAAATTATGAATTATTGTACTCGTATCCATATATAATATACTCGTATATCTTTGAAACTGTTCCTAAAAAGAGCAAGACGACTTTAGGCTACATTGCGCATAAAATTAACCATCGCACACAAATGGCTTCTCGCATATGATATGATATAAGTATAGGGTTTATATGGGCAGGTATATATAGTAAGTATGTATGTACACAGAGACAATTACGACAGCGATTTAAATTAATAATAATAAAAAAAAAAGTACAGTACAGTTATATAATATAATATTACAAGGGATTGTGCGGAAAGTAGGGATAGTAAACTCTCTTCTCTATGGTACAATTGAAATCAGTGAACAGTGTTTTGTTTGGGAAGTGTATGTGTGTGTGTGCTAAAACTAGTTATAACTTTAGATAATCACAATTAAATATTGCTAAGATCTGCAACAGCAGCAGCAGCAGCCGACAGCAGCAGCAACTGTTGTTGGCGCACGAATAAAACTATTGTAAAAAAAATAGAATTAAAATTAAATCAACAACTTAAAAGACGCAGCATTTGGAATAACACAAAAAAAATAATAATAATAATAATAATAAGAATTTTAATAATTATATTAATAATTATAATAATTACAGCAAGGACTACGAAAAGTTTAGAGAACAAGAAGTGATACACGAAATAGTTTTGATATAATATAAATATTTACATAATTTGTGTGCGGAAGAATACAAAGAGATATGCGTAAAATTACTAAATAGTTTCAAGACAGAACTGAGAGCTTACAGGTGGGGTGGTTCAGGGTGGTTGAGGGTTTGGATTAGACAAAGTTAGACGCCAAAAAAACGCAACTGGACAATGGAAACTTCAACACTGAATTGAAAACGTTGTCGTTGTCGTTATCGATAAGGCACAATCGGCAGCAGAGATTGCCCCAAGCACAACAAACTTCCCCTACAATAAGGGGAAGGAGGGGGGTAGCTCCAGCAGACTCTCGACAGGTACACCGAGGGGCTGGGAGACAAGACATGCCACAGTTCAAGAGGGGCAACAGTTGCTGAAGCTGCTGTTGCTGCTGCTGCTGCTGCTACTTCAGCGGCGCGACGAGTATGTTGCTGTCGTTGATGTGTTGCTCTCGTTGCCGTTAAATGTTCTAAAGAAACGCAACAACAACGAGCGATCCTCCCCATTGTTGTCCACCTGACGATCGAGGCGCCACCCGATGCTGGGCAGCCACCAGAAGGGTGTGCTGCCACTGCTGCCACTGCTGCCACTGCTGCTGCTGCTGTTGCTGCTGCTGCTGCTGCTGCTGCTACTGCTACTTGTTGCTGCTTCTGATGTTGTTGTTGACACTGTTGTTTCTGTTGTTGCTGTGGTTGTGGTTGCTGTTGCTGGCATTTCAGCTAATCTATTTACGCGGATTATTTTACTATTTCTATTGCTACGATCGGTATTAATACTTAATTGTGTTGCTACAGTTGATGCTGCTGCCGTTGCTGCTGTTGAGCTATCGGCAGCATTGCCTGTTGTTGCTGTTGCTGTTGATGTTGATGTTGATGTTGCTGCTGTTGTCGTTGTTACTATCTCTGTGCTTTGCTCTGTGGTTGCATCTGTTGAGCTCAAGCCCAGCATTGGTCCCAGTTTCGACCAAAATGTTGTGCTCTCTGTTCCTGCTGCTGCTGCTGCTGCTGTTGCTGTTGCTGTTGCTGTTGCTGTTGCTGTTGCTGTTGCTGTTGCTGTTGCTGTTGCTGTTGCTGTTCCAGTTGTTGCTGCTGTTGTTGCTGACTGCAAACTGTTCTGCAAGATCGTTGCTGCTGTTGTTGTAATTGTAGTTGCTGCTGTTGATATTGTTGCTGTGCTGCCGCTGTTTTTGTTTTCGTTCTGCTGCTGCCGCTGCTGCTGTTGCTGCGATAATCGTCGCTTGCCCTTTACCAGCTCGTTTATAATGCGCAATTCCTGCTCAAAGTTAATTTCACTTGCCGCCTCCTTCTCCCCAATTGTGTTTGTCATTAAATTGTCACTGGATGCCATATCGTTCAGCACATTCAGATCCGTGCTGCTGCTGCTGCTGCTGCTCTCAGTGCTGCTGCTACTGCTGCTGCTGCTGCTACTGCTACTGCTGCTGCTGCTGGCAAAATGCTGATAATAAAACCGGTCATCATCGCGAGCTTTGCCATTGTCAGCTTGATGTATGGCAGCAACAGTTGCTGCCGTTGTTGCTGTTGCTGTTGCGGCTGCTGCTGTCACTGCTGCAGTTGTTGTTGATGGCGCTGCTGCTATTGTTGCTGTTGTTGTGGGCATTGTTGTCGCCGCCGCTGTTGGCGTGGCTCTTGTTGTGGAGCTGCTCAGCTGAACCGGTTGCACTTTCGATTTTTTCAAGACAAGTCGATCTAGCTCCGCTTCTGCTTCTGCTTCTGCTTCTGCTCCTTCCTTGTCTTTCTCTTTCTTTTCCTCTGCCTCCTCATCTGCCTGGGCACGAGACTGTGTTGTGGGCGTGGGCGTTGTATGCGTTGCACTGCTTGAGGTTACATCTGTGCCAATAGGTGCCACATCGGTGGCCGCCGTCTCATCCTCATCCTCATTCCCAACAGCAACCTCGGCCGCATCGTCAACAGCGCTGAGCAGCGGCGCAACACGTCGGTGACTAAACGGCGGCAGCAGGTCTTGGCTGCTATCGTACGCCGGCAGAAAGGAGTCGACCTTGAGCAATTGCGCCAGCTCTGCCTCCGCCTGCGCATCCGCATTCGCATCAGCAGCAGCGACTGCATCCGTGTTCGCCTCGAGCTCATCGCTTGCCGAGCTCGTCACCAACTGCACAGAGGGTTGGACATCCAGGAAGGTGCCGCCAGCAGGCAGCACAATGGCATCAATGTTGCCAATGCGGCCAAAGGCGCCAATGTTGCTGCTGGTGGTGGGAATGCTCAGCGTGGTGCTGCTTGGCAAGGCAATGCTGGCATCGGCCTGCAGGTCTTGTGCCTCTGCTGCAATGCGGTTGTTTGTCTCCTTTGCCTTGAGCGCATCTTCACGCATGCTGGCTATGGTGGGCGTGGGCGTGCTCGTTGCAGCAACAGCAGCAACAGTTGCAGCTGTAGTCGCCGTGACGTATGAAGTTGCTGCTGTTGTGCTTGTTGCTGCTGCTGCTGCTGCTGTCGTCTCATTTACCACCTCCAGTGGAGCTAGAAATTTACTCTCGAATATGTTAAACTTGAGCGGCGCATCCTCGCTGGGCAGCGCCTGATCCTCCGAGCCAGTGCTTGTGCCTGCGCCTGCGCCTGTGCCTGCGCTGTTCTGCGTTGCTGGCGGTGGCTGCAGACCCATCTGCATGGCGGGCAGCAGCGGCACATCGAAGAGCAGCTCGTCACTCTCATCACCGGCATCATCGCTGTAATCGTAGTCCGTGTTGACGGGTGACCCGCCCTCGGTCTCGCCCAGCAGGCCGAGCAACTCCTGCTTGACCAGATCGGTGGGATCGATATTGATCTGCGGAATGCAGCGTTCATTGTACAACTTATGCCCGGGCGGGCAGTGCCGGAAGGGCAGCGTAAAGATCGACTTGGCTGTCACTTTCTTCTCCTTCTCCAGTGTCTTCTGCTCGTGCGGCAGACGCAGCCATTCCTCCCAAGCCATCAGCTGTGCATTGCCCTCGATGGGACGGGATGTGATCGGCAACGTGGCCACTGCATGGAGATGCAGCACTTGCAGCGCGCTTAACGCCAGCAGAGCCTGCAACAGGGATCGCAGCCAGCTCGACGCTCTCCTCATCGATGATGCCATGTTGGCAGCCAGCTTCTCTTGCTGCTCCTCTTTGTGGTGCTCCTGCTCCTGCTCCTGCTCCTGCTGCTGCTGCTGCTGGTGCTCCTTGCTCAGTTGCTTAGTGCTGCCGATCGCTGCAATCAGAGATGGAGGTGAATGGCAACGGATTAGTATGACTGGCAGAATGTGGCCCCCGCAATGCTATATGCTGGTACCTGGGTGGCACACCCCCTCCCTCCTTCCCCCTCCAACCCCTTTCTTCCTCTTCTTTACTCTATCATACTTCTTTTCTCTTCTGCTCTCTCTCTCTCTTTCTCTCTTGCTCTATGTCTCTCTGTCTTGCCCCTTGCAGCAGCTGTTTTGCTTAGAGCCGCAGCCCTTGTGGCATGTGGAACAATACCGGTTTTCATTTGTGTGCCCCGGCCGCACACGAAGCGTGCCACAGTGGCACGATCATCAACAGACTCTTCCAGCGAATTCCAGATTCTAACAGGCGTATCAAATCAGCTGAGCATCGTCGTAAATCAGAGATGGCAACAGTTCAAGAACAGTTTCTACACATGAACAATGAAGGCAATCCATGTAGAGTTAACTACTGAAATAACTGTATCTGTATATATGCGAATCTGCATATATATCTGCATATATGTATATCTTGTTGATATCTTCACATTCTTAGGCTGCTCGAGACATTATGACGTTCTCTCTCAACATTTCCTCCCCTCCTGAACTGTTCCCAGTTGAATATTTATTTTGATATTTATCTCAAGGCTTGCGACCTATTTCAAATAAATATTTTAAATAATTACAAAATTTATTGT